>VYZW01048013.1:12931-78981 GCA_013401315.1 Balaeniceps rex
GACATCCCCCTCAGCTCCCCCGGTACCCTCAGCCCTGACATCCCCCTCAGCCCCGACGCCTCCTCTCAGCCCGCACAGCCTCCCTCAGCGCCGCTGTCCCCTCAGCTGTACCCAGTCCCCTCAGCCTCACCGTCCCTTCAGTCCCGCCATCCCCTCAGCCTCCATCCCCTCAGCGCCGCCGTCTCCTCTGAGCCTCCCTCAGCCCCACCGTCGCCTCAGCGCCGCTGTCCCTTCAGGCCTGCCGGTCCCCTCAGCCCCGCCGTCTTCTCAGCGGCCCCCACTCCCCCTCAGCCACGCCGTCCTTTCAGCGGCTCCCCGGTCCCTTCAGCCCCGCCTTCCCCCTTCGGCCCCGATGCCACCGGCAGCTCACATCGGTCCCGTGAAGGAGCGGGCGGCTGAGACCCGGGGGTGAAACCTGCTTCTCAGAACGGCCCCGCCGCCAGCCCGGAGGCGTCCCCGGGGCAGGCTGGTTTGGTCCCTGAACCAAAGCGTGGGTGGCCGCCCTGCCACCAGCCCGGACCCGTGGAAAGAGGTTAAAAACGCGGTAGAGTCGGGAAAGTGTGTCCTCATGAGGACCCCGGCCTCACAGACCTGTAGATGGAAGAGGACTGTGCTGGAGGGGCTGCGGGCAGGGGTGTTCCCTGGGGTGGGTCTGGGGTCAAATGATAGGAAATGAAGAGCGGGGCTGAAGGGCCGGGTTTCACAAAAGGAATTAAATTAAATCCCGCAGAGTAATAATCTTGAGAACAGGGTGGTAAACGAGGTGATGATTTCTGCTGAGCATCCTAACTTCTTCAGGACAACAGCACCGTGAAGGACTGCAGATCTACCTCCTGGTACTTACTGATTGGGGAAAACACGGGACATCAGGAAAATGCAGTGCTGATAAATGTATGATACATAATCCTAACTTTACGTACACGGTGATGATCTTTGAACTGATGATTACCACTCATGAAAGAAATGATGAAGTTAGAGCAGACATTTGAAAGTGTCAGCTTAAAGTTCACTTGCAGTTCACAAAAGGGAAAAGAAAATGAGTTAGAAAGGATTGGAAGAGGAATACAGAACAAATCAGGAATTATAAGTGTCACACTTGCCCTAAAAAAACCCCAAACATGTGCAGTTCTGATCTTCCCCACTTCCCCACTCCCTACCCCCACTTCACCCCCACTCCCTACCCAATAGATTGGGTAGAGTTAGAATGGGGTAGAGAAAACCAGCATCGAGGATATGAACTAGCTTCAACAGAAGGAAACACCGAAGAAGAAATCTTCAGAGTGGGTTTTACTATATAAAGAGGTAGGTAGTAAAATTGTAGGTAGTATAAAGGAGGTGAGCATGACCAATGAAGGACGTCAAATAGAAGAAACCAAATTAGGTACTTAATCACAGGGAAACTGGGGAAATAATTGCCATGGGATGTTTTGGGTACCAAAATGTTATTTGGCTTGGGGCGGGGGAAAGATTAGCTATATTCACAAAGAATACAGTTCTTAAAGGTGGCACCGTTGTCACTGCTAATCCTCGAACTCCGCACTGGCGGAAGCTCAGGGTTCATACCTGAGATGTACTAGCACGTGTCTGCTCTCTTTAACTCTTCTCAGGGTTCTGCTGTTAGCTATGACTGGAGGCAGACTACAGGGACTTTTCTTTTTCCTAGTCTAGCATAACCATTCTTACAGTTTTAGAACAAGAATCTGCTATGAAGCAAAAGGGGAAGAAGAGCAAGGAACTAGGAAACGAAGAGTGTGATAATCTCTCCCTCTCTGCTTGCATCCTATCCATGGGTCACCAGCAGTGACAGAAGAAGAAAATGACATTCCACTATCCTGCCCTCAGAGCAAGAAAGTAGTGAGAAGATTGAGCACCTGCATATTTCATGGCCTTAAATACATTATCTTAGAGTTGTCATAAGATTTCTTAGCAAGAAGGTACAAAACCAAACCCCTTCTTTAACTGAAATCATCCTTATTGCTTTGGTGTACAGCACAGCCCCAAACCACCAAGGCAAGTGAAAGTGCAGTAAGTTTCGGAAAGGGGACAAAATTGAATAAACTGATGGGAAACTGTTCCTATTTGCAAACTGAAAGCAAAATCACCCTCCTCTTCCGCATAGATGAAGGGAGGAAAAAGATGTTAGACTGACTAGCTTAAATATTTTGGGCGGGGTTGCTAACAGAATTCCCCACTTCAAATTAAAGCAGACAGGTGAAACAGGAAACAGGACAAGGAAAAATGATGATAAGGAGAGATTAGACGATATTATTTTTGCCTCTTTTTCAATAGACTGGCTGATTATTTCTCTCAGTCCCTGCCTGTCTTTGGCAGATTTAGCACATTTATCATTATTCTGAGTCAGTGAGTCAGCAACAGCAGGAAGGAGCAGAAATTTTGTCAGCCTTGTCATCAGAGCTAAAATCCTGCACCATAGAAGGATGTCACTTTACCCAAGGAATTAATGGCCTGCAATTCTAGTGAACTCATGCCACCGTCTTCCCAAGAGGCTTTGTATTTTTATTTCCTCAGTAATAATTTATTGTCTTAAGAATTATGTAATGGTTGCTCAGTGTAAACAGCCAAAACTTAAGTAAAGCATACTGAATGCAAACCTGAAAAATTAAGGAAAAAAGTCCACTTCACAAAAGCATTTTCTCAGCATTCCTGAGGTTGTCTTTTGCATTACTTCAGTGAAATAATTTAAGGCTTCTCCTCTCTCCCTGTGCAACAGGAGTGCAAGAAGGCTACGACTGCCTGACGGTGGGATATTATATCATCCATAACTGAGGTCAGAGCCAGCAATATGTAGCTCATAACTGAAATGTAGAGACTGAGTCCCTAAAACTAAAAAGCCCCTGAAACTGAAGCCCAGAAACATAGGTCCCCTCTTAAGCGTTTCCTTCAGTACTTTGAAGCTGAGCCCATAGCTGCAAAACAGATGACTTTTTAAAGATGGAATCATGTTTTTCATCAGCATCCAGAGTGCTGCATGCTCCCGGCAAAGCCATGGCTTGCACCTTTCAGTGCCTCACTACTCATGCCAGATGACATGAGACATAGTCTTACAGCAGGTGTGGCAGGAGGTACAGCATGAAGGAAACAGCTTCGCAGCTTCTGGCAGCCAGTGCACTCGACTTGCTGAGCCCGCCTGATGATGGGAAGAGAGGTAACAGTCCCTTTAGCTCTCTTGGTAGATCGGCCTCTGAACTGTTTGTGCCTCAGACTTCATGCAGGGGCTCCCCAGAACAACTTATTCTGGGGAACACTGGAAGTTTCCTCTCACTTGGAACGGATCAATAATAATGAAATGCTTTTTAGCAAGAAATGTTGTAGCTTGGTCAAAAGCTGTTGGACTGCACAGGATTTACAGGTAACATCGTCAGCTGACAACAGTGCCCAGCCTTTTCAGGCTTCCTCTCTACATGCACACTTTTATCTCCCCCTCCAGCCTTCATTCAACACCTGCCTTGTCACCCTTCCAGCCCGTCCTGGTTTCAGCTGGGATAGAGTTAATTTTCTTCATAGTAGCTGGTGTAGTGCTGTATTTTGGATTTAGTATGAGAATAATGTTGATAACACACTGATGTTTTAGTTGTTGCTAAGTAGTGCTTACACCAGTCAAGGACTTTTTAGGTTCCCATGCTCTGCCAGGTGCACAAGAAGCTGGGAGGGGGCACAGCCAGGACAGGTGACCCAAACTGGCCAAAGGGCTGTTCCATACCATATGACGTCATGCTCAGTATATAAACTGGGGGGAGTTGGCCAGGGGGCAGCGATCACTGCTCGGGGACTGGCTGGGCATCAGTCAGTGGGTGGTGAGCAACTGCATTGTACATCACTTGTTTTGTATATTCTTTTATCACTATTACTATTTTTCTCTTCCTCTGCTGTCCTATTAAACTGCCTTTATCTCAACCCACGGGTTTTACTTTTTTTTTCCCCGGTTCCCTCCCCCATCCCACTGGGGTGGGGGGAGGGTGAGCGAGCAGCTGTGTGGTGCTTAGCTGCCAACTGGGGTTAAACCACGACAATGACACAGCCCCACACTGACCTACAGCATTCACTCTTTCTTCCCCAAATTATCATAATTTGGCATCAGCCAGAGCATCATGCTCTGGCTCTGAAGAGAGGTAAGGAGCACAATCCACCCTGCAGCACGGGTTCTCTCCTCCCCGTGGCCCGAGTTTCCTTCACACGGCTGTGGGTCTGGTAGCACTACTGCTGCCTCCACAATTCAACCACTAATTGGGAACTGCAGTTCTATGCAGGAATTCTGGCTTTGTTGACTGTTATCGAATCTGTTCCTCTTTAGATGCTCACCTGTTACAAGTCTGTGATGCTGCATGCCTCCCTTCTTTCAATACCACTGAAGTGTGCATTTGAAAAGAAGATGCTCTGCACAGTGTATATCCTAAATCTGTTAAGCCACACGTCAGTCTTTATTTCTGACACAGCTGTGCCAAATGCTTTCCTTTGGCAAGTGCCTTTGCAGCCATTAAAAAACAAAATAAATTGTCTTTCTGCAAATCTAAATGCAATCTGCATTTATTTCTGACCACGAGTGAAGATACATTGTTCTTTGCCACTATATCAAATTTTCTAGCTTGTTTTTGAACAATATGACTACTTTATTAGAAGGTGACAGGGAGCACTTTACAGTCTACAGTCATGAAAGAGCAGTGGCAGTTGCAACGATTAATACTTTGTCCCAGGACATACAAAGCTGGTAAAGACCCCCAACCAAGGCTTACGCTCGGCCGCTGGCCCTTAGCGTGGGCCAGTCCAGCAGGTTCGCGCAGCACCTGGCTTCGCAATGCAGAGGTTGACACAGGGACTCAGAACTGACCGGGTGTTCAGTAAGGAAGAACTGCATACAAACACTTCAGTAAAAACTACGCTTCTGTGGGAAAGTTGCATGGGTGGTCTAAACTTTGTGAGACTGACGTTGTGTGCTGCTTTGGGCAACTGCTTTTTTTTAAAAAAAAAATTATTTTAAACATACTGGAGACTGCGTGCAGCATTTATCTAAGGACAATTTGGCATATTAGATTTAACTTAGGAGATAATAGAGATACCCAAGGTACCATAAACAGCAGTGCCCAAAGTTCACTTTCACAGAAGCCTAGCATTTTGGGAGAGAAAGGTACTACTATTTATCTCTCACACTGAAAACTGAATGGACGGAAACACATCAAGCACACCCTCAGAAAGTCTGCATCCTTCTTGTCTGTGTCTCTCACTTCAAACTGCTTCCTGCTCAGTGCTCACAGGGTTCACAATAAGGCCACACATCACGTTCCTCCTCTCATAACCAAGGCTTAGCACGTCTCTTCACATCCCCTGCAGTTTTAGCATTATCTATTAATGGCTTAGCAGCTGAATAATACCAACCATTGCAAGCTCGACCTGGCTTCTCACTGCACCTAAATCTATGGGTTTTCTGTTCAGCGGCTGATGAGATATTAGTGCATCATAAGCAGTTCCGGTTGTTAATTTGCTAAGAGTTCATGGCAGTTAGCGCACTGATAGGGGAAGGCTTTGATCTCGCTGTTTGTGCTAGGTTTAGACACATTTCAGCACACATATAGATTACCTCAGGGTGAACGTGTTGGCAAATTATGGCTTTGTATTCTTTAAGTGATAATGCTTTGTTCTGTGCTAAGTAAGCATGAGCATTAAGTGCCCTTTGCTGGCATGGCCAGCCTGACATTGCAAGCCATGAGTGTCTCCAGAAAAATGCCTATATTGAGAGGGGGAAATTCTGCTGAAGCATTGTCCCAGCTGGTGATGAGAAGCCAAAGGGTCATACAACAGTCCTAACAGCCAGCCTTCCACTGCCTATCAAGATGACATTGGAACTGTTAAGACCAGAGCATAGAAGTTAATCAGCAGACTGTCCTTTCTTGTAAAAACATAATTTGTGATTAATATTCAGCAACTTTGCCTCCAAAGATGACCTCCTTTTGTGTGACTGTTTCAGGAGCAATGGTTAATTTTTAAGTGCAACACACTATCTTGCTCCTAACATTTCTAATACAACAAAGCGTTTAGGCACTACCTGTCCAACATGAACACTGACCTCAACTATGGGAGTAGTTTACCAGGGATCTGCTCAATTTTAAGATCCCTGGATGCTTTACACTGAGGACAGGCTTTTGGAAAGATTCTCTCCAGCTCCACCACAAACTGTAACTTACCTGCATCACCCTTGGCACATGAGGCTGACTGAGCACAACAGTCCCCATCCATTATCCTGCATAGAGGAACACATCCATACAGCCTACCAGGCAAAAAGTGGTATAAACACGTTGGTAAAGAGCTAGTGAATCCTGCCTCACAGCTCTTCCTTGGAAAAGAAAAATCCCTCACTGAGTCATTATGAGAGAGGCCGGAAGGGGCTGGTATCCCGGGCAGCTGCAGGTTTGTTCGGAAGAGAGCAGAGGGCCTCAGAGTAGAAGATCACAGCATTGTGTGCTTTGTGTCCTACCCTTGATTGTTATTTGTGAGAAGGGATATTAAATTCCTAACATACCTTAAATCAAGGGAAAAGGTAGCAAGTAACAGCAGCCTGGGAAACACTATGCAAGAAGAATTCACCACAAACTAAAGAATGGATCCAAACACAGCAGCACTAATATAGAGATTTTATTTTGACTGTATTGAGTTGTACAGCACATTTTGTTTGTCACAATGGTATCGAACTGATTTTAGAGTTTTTGGCCAGCACATTGTGACGCTGAAACTCACAGGAGCTAAAAAGCAGTTTGGACTAATGGCCTGAACGGAAGGGCCAGGGAGTACCTAGTTTCTGGCTTCCTTATTGCTTGCAGTCATTCCAACATGTGCAAAACAGGAGCAAATCCAGTTTCTTCTGCCAGCCCAATGGTCACTCTTCCATGTCTGGCAATGACTGCAAGGTACAAGGCAGGGAGAATCTGAAGCAAGGTGCCTTCTCTTCCCAAAGCTGTATTGGTTGTTCCCAGTATGGAAAAGAAGCAGAATCCAAGTAAGTACAGGGTCTTCAGATGATGCTAGCTTTACTTGCACTATTGAGATTTACAAAACCAGAGGCTGACATATCGAAGTGCAGGAAAGGGTCATTATTCCATTCCCTTTGACAGAGATGACAAACCATTCACAAAAAATGTGGGAGATCACAACAGTGTAAAGTACTTTGCCTTGTTAGTAGACCAGATGTCCTCACAGGTCCTCCCCCCGCATACAAAGTCTCAGCTCATGAGGTGCAGAATGTATCGGACATTTTCATTTAGCTGGAAAGAAAACCTGCATTTCTGCAAACAAATACCCCATTTTCAAACTCTTCTTCCTCATTAATATTTGCAGATTTCTTAGAAAGGAGGCAGGATGGATACTCCCCAAGGGATCTAGGGATTAAAAGCCCACCTGAAGCCCACTTTCTTTCTAAACCTTTCTCTCTTTCTAAACCCAGTTCCTTTTCCTCAGAATGAGTAGGGATTCCTGCTCTCTAGTTTAAAGAGGAATTAGAGAGGCAATTACAAGTTGGCAACTCTGAACTTTGACCACTGTACAGGAGACAAAAAAGAAGTCAAATTCAAGAGGCATTTTAGGTAGCGCTGGGGCAAGTCAGAGAGATTGTTTCCACCACTGAACAGATGCCACATGTCATGTTTATCACTGTAGCTTGGCTGTACATCCTAAAGTGAAAAGCACAGACCGTAGTGTCTATGTCAGCCAGTGTCCTTCCCCACCCCCGTTTTGGTATCGATGCTTCATTCTCCCTTCTTCGGGTTACATTAAGTGCACAGAAATATATAGCAGCATTTGGACTGAAACCCTCACATACACCAGACAGCACATTCCAGGAGGTAAAACAACACATTATGGCCTATACCCTCAAGGTATCAAGTTTTCAGGATAAAGAGCAGTAGGAAGTGGAGAGCCAAGGGCAGAAAAGGGGAGCAGGAGCAACACAGGAACTTGAGTTCTGTTTCCATGCCAGGAGAGGATCAGGGTGCCATTCCTGTGTTAGCACCAGGCTGTGACACGACCGCAGACAAAGCAGACGGGCAGAGCAGAAGTGAAAAGCCAATCTCCCATCTCCCCGCAGTGTTGGGGGGCAGGGGCAAAGTCAAGTGTGTTCACCAATCCTAGCGGAGCGTGAAAATGGGCAAAAATCTGCTCAGCCCATTTTCAGCCAGAATGAATTTCTCTTCAACACACAAGAGAAAAATCAATTAGTGATGGCTAATGAGTCTTGTTCACCAAGCTGATCGCAAATCACACTCATGGAAAGAGAATCTACAGAACTGCTCCAGGCTGAGGCCCTTCCAAAGCACATGGTACCACCTGGAGTCTGCCCTCTTCCTTCTCGTACAGCAGCCTGCCTTTGTAGGGGGGGTTGGTTCTAAACATGCCTTTCTATTGCTTCGGGGGTACTTTGCACAGGCAGTAATCTGTGAAAACATTGCTTTCCAGCCCACAAAAGAAAGAGGTTGCAATTCCCTCTTTAGCCCTCGGTCGTCAGACTACAATGTACGGGCCCACCGGTACCAGAGTGGGGACACATACCATACTCTCTAATCTGAGCTCCTCTGCTCCAGACTGATAGTAAGACTGCTGAAGACAGTGCATTCAAGCTTGGTGTTCAAGTGTTGCACCAACAGCCTTCACAATTACAGTGGAGGCAGAGTCACCTTTCAAACCCATGAGAGAAAAGGCTGGGCTTAGACAGGTCCCTTGTCTGGCATTCAGCTGGAAGCTGTGGCGATGGGTTTCTTCAGATGTTGGCTCATGAGCTCCCTGGCACGAGACACTTGGATGTGGTCATAACAGGAGTTACAAACGAGGACAGGGTCGTACAACTGCTGATCAGGGATGGGCAACTTCAGATGGCAGCAACCAGCACAAAATACATTCCCACAGTTCCTGTCAAGGAGCAAGAAAACCAGTGAAAAGAGAGCTGGAAACACCACAGCAAAACTTCAGCAAGCACAAAGGACCTGGTTCAGGGGCAAAGTACCAGCCTTACTTATGACTTGTCAACATGTTTCTTAAAGTATATACTGTGGTCTCCAGGGCAAGCTAAAAAGGGACTAATGGGCATTACTACCCAGGAGAAGGATCAAAGGCCTTGGAAAAAGAGAAACAAGAACAACGTAGAATAGAAATCTGCAGGGAATTAATGAGGCCTAGCAAATGAAAGGAAAGACCTAAAACTTTCTCCTGGGAGCTGGAGGGAATGAACATTGCAGACAAGCATTTTGTGAGGTTTGCAAGAAACAGGCTGAGAAGAGTGGAACTACAGCGATAATATTGTTTACCTGCAGTGATGCCTCCGTTTGGCCAGCCAGAATTCACAATCGCAGTTAAAACAATGTGAGGCCATGTGGTCTGGAACCCACCGTGTGACCTAGGGCAAACACCAGTCCTCATCAGCTTTCAGTTTGTAACACCAGGTCTCAGGACCTCAGCGCAGGCTTTGGGCCACAAGAGGCCAGCCCAGAGCAAGCTCATCCCACAGGTCCCCTTCCATCAGACGCTGCAGCAGCAGAGGATGTGTTAAAGGACAAGGGTGGCTGCTCTCTGCCTTGCTTCCAGCCCACTCTCTGCTGTTGTAACCACCAGTTAGCTGCCAGGAAAGAAACATTCTCTCCTGCTGCTGTAACAGGACACATACCTCAGTCTCTTTCTTATCAACAGGCTCCCAGCTTGCTTCTGACAAACAGTCTTCACTATGATCGGAACAGAAATCCTCAGTGTCGCTGCCGTCCGATTCCTTCAGACATGTCTGCAAAAAGAGACGAAGTCACAAATCCCCTGAGCTGCCTCAACTGCAGAGTCAAGGGCACTCCCTGCTCCAGCCACACTCAGTGCTTGTGAGGGTCATGTGGGTGGCTCCTCAGCTCCCCATACAAGGGGGTAAAGCATTCATGACCGTGTAGGAGTCATTGCTTGGCCCTCAAGAAGCAGAGATACCTCTGGGTGGCTTGAGGACACAGCACATGGACAGGAGGGGACCAGGGCTGAGGAAACATAGGAACAATCTTAACCATCCACTCCAAAAGTAAGAGAGAAAAAGAGAGAACTGTGGGTTGGAGAGGGCAGTGTGATGGGGGGTGCAGGGACCACCGCTGGCCAGGAGCCGCGCACTGCCATAGTTGGGGTGTTAGAGGCAATTACTTACAAAGTCATCCTCGTAGTCCATCGGAGGCTCGGCCGGAGGGGCACAGAAGTGGCGGATGTCCAGGCGCAGCTGCAGCTCTCGCACCTGCCTGCGCAGCTGCTCCACCTCCTGCTTGTAGCTGGCCTCGATTTGCCGCAGCCTGTGCTGAATCACATCCGTGGGGAAGGGGAGCCCATCGTCATCCAGGTAGAGAGGAGGCACAGGAGAAGGACATTTTGGCAGCACGTGCTTGGGACCAGACACTTGTTTCAGGTGGCAGGGTAGCCACGAACGGCTGGGCTTTCCTGTGGGGCCTGCAAAATGCGTGCTGATGTGGCCAGAGCAGACTGAGGGTTTTGCACCTTCTCTGGCAGACCACTGGCCACTGAGGCACAGGCCTGGTGCCCGCAGAGGTTTGCTGCTCAACCTCTTGCTACAGCAGCCATAGGAGAGGAGGTGTCTGGGTGCAGGCTCCCCATTGGGGAGTGATGTCACCATTCCTTGAAAACTGTCCCAGTTGGACCCCAGGAAGGAGAATTCGCTGCTCTGGCTCTGGGAAATGGGCTTGCGCCATTGCTCTAGCGGGACTCTCCCCAGCCGGCCAGGCTCCTCGTAGGGCACACCCCTTCCAGCATCACCTTTGCCATTGTCTTCATCTGGGCAGGGGATGCCCGGGGCAGGGCCTGGGATGTCCTGACAAGGGGCACTTGGTGCTAGGGACTCCTGGCTGGGAATGTCTTGGCAGGTGGCGTTTCTCTTGGGGCAGCTTCCTCCGTTGGACACCATGCCAGTAGCCTTCAAAGGTTCCCAGGGACTGGTTTCTAACTGCTTTCTGGAACTGGCGGAATCCCTGTCAACATTTTCCTGTCTGCAAGGATTTGGAGCTGGACACGTGCCATCCAGTTCCTCTGCGTATGTTCCGTTTCCCTTTTCTGCCTCCAGAGAGACACTGCTTGCTGGCACAGAAGCCCAGCTGCTCAGTTGCTTGCTATGCCCTTCATGCTCAGCATGGCTGCTACAAGCGCTGTTGGCTTGCAGGGGAGCATTTTCCTCTTGCTCCTCCACCCGCCATGTCTCTCCTGCAGCCACCGCACTGCCTTCACCCAAGTGTGGCTCAGCTCCCTCAGTGGTGGCATGCCGGGCTTCCAGGCCCACCCGGACTTCCTGACAGTGGTTATTCAGGTTTGGATCACTAGATGTGCGGGTCAGTGGGCTGCTGGAGTCACAGGCTGAGAGCAGGTCATCCATAGATCTCGTCTTTGGTAATCTAGAACCCAAAAGCAAAGCAAATCTCACAACAAAACTCCTGAAACTTCCCTCATTTCAGTCAAAACTGAGATGAGGTAGGGAAATGTTCCTAATTACAGATCATGGGGTGGGTGGGGAGGGGCAATGCAGCAGCATGAGCCAAAATGCACACTACAGCGTGGCCTCTGCAGTCTGCCTTTTTAGGTGCAGCAGGGAGCTGTACACATTCTTCTCCAAGTGACTGGGACAATGCTACAGAACTCTTGCTCACCACAGGAAAGATGAGAACAGGTTAAACAGAGGAACTACAATAAGCAAGGAAGGAAAGAAGGCCTGTGGATAGGAGGCAACCTGGGACTGGGGATCTAAGACTCCTACCTGTCCAAACATCTGCCACTGAACTCCTGGCTCTGAGATCCAGGGGGCAGGTAAACATCCATGTCATCCTGTCCCAGAGGATGCGGCGAGGAAGCTGGGAGATACACTGCTGTCCAGACATGCAGCGCTCGCACGTGGCACACTGGATGCAGCACCTGCAACAACCACTTACAATCAGAGGTGAACGCGAAAGGAAACCCCTCCAGTCTCTTCCCTGGTGCCTGGCAGGCGGAGAGCCTGGAAAGCTGGGCCAGGAGCTCTACTGACCTGCTCGGACCCTGGCATATAGAGAAGATTATGGAAGTTCTTATTGCCAGCCCGCAAGAGGGACCACACGGAGCAGGTACGCTTGTAGATGTTGTGCATCTCTCGCTCGCAGGGGCTGTTCCCAAGGAAGGTCCCATAGAGGCAGGAATACGTGTGCTGCACCAGCTTCACCTGCAGCATCAGAAGGGGAACAATTGCCCAGGCCATTAGGAAACAGTGTCTCCTGTCTACAGGGGAAACTACCTTCCACTCCTCTGGGATGGCACATGCACTTCCTAGCCAGCCAGTGACCCTACTGCTGTCCTCTCTGCCACACAGGACAGAACAGAGAATAGCAACAGGCATTACTTAGATTAAAATGAAAGCAACAGTCAACTGATACCATGTCCATCCCTCTATAACCCTAACCTGTATTATTTGATAAGACAGAGATTAATAGCTATCATTTCCCTAGTTTATTTTTTTTAAATGTTTCAGACTCATATTGCTCCGAGGTATGCAAATGAGGCTTTTAATCAAAACAGTGCTGCTGATGGTATCTGAATTCACTGGGCTAGAAAGGGACCTGAAGTGATTCAAAGAAAACAGAGAATATAAAACCTTCATCACCGTGCAATCTGCTAGGTACTCCAAGCTTGCAGTACCCACTGGGAGGAGGAAGAAATTGCAAGCAGTTAAGCAGAGGCCAGAAGCATCACACATACAGAACCAGGTCAAAATACCACAACCGAAGGGCAGGGCTGGACCCACACAGTGAAGGTATGTCAGGAATGCCAGCAGAGAGCCCAAGCACTACTCAAGACACTTTCCTATTTTTAAAGAATTCAGTTTTTGTTCTCTTTCAACTACAACACTGTAAAATATCATGGCCTTCCCTCTGCCTCTGCTCACATCTGGCAAAGCATAAATAAATGTTTGCATGCATATTTCTTACCAAAAAAGCTTCGTTAAATTCAAAGAGGCAAGGAAATTGCTTCAGAAGCTGATGAACAGCATCCAACCACTGGAGAAAAACTGGGCACTGCTCGTTCTGATCTTCCACCTTCTCCTGATGACCACAGCGATCGCCAAACTTGTGGCCAAAATCCAGCCAATCTGATTCAACAAGCACCTGAAAGCCCTGTGAATAAAAGAAAAAAACCCAACCAAACTAACTACAGACACTTTGCCATAGGCATGTAGCAGGACAAAGCAAGCCCCATCTGCCAGCAGTGCTAGGCAAACTCAGGACTTCTGAAGGGCTGGAAAGGAGGCTGCACTGGTGCTTGGTTTGGGAGCAAAACTACCTGAATGTCAGAGGTTTCCAAAGACAAACTAACAGCTGTTATTTCTACACAATAAACAGCATGGAGAGTATGCACAATTAAGAGTAGGGAAGCAGCTGAGCCTTGAACACAAGAGGTTATTTACCACAGTACTTCACCAAGCTGGGCAGAGGAGTGACGTACAGTTCACCAAAAACAGGCAGGAAGAGAACGTGGAAAAACCCAACGCCCACAATAGTAGCTCTGAAATGCCACTAAGCATATTGCCAAATGAGATCCTGCTCCTTTCTCTGGGGACTCCGAGACAGAAGCTGCCTTTTAACAGACATGAAATAGCAGCATAGCACAACTCATACCTCCATGGTCCTGTAGTAAGGGTCCAGAAGAATCTTTGCCAGTGCTACAATCTGTGGAGTCCTGTCCCAGCCATCTGAGCAATGAACCAGCACTGGACGCCCTTCTCTGTCAACCGCACTGGAGACCAGCACTGCTGCCTTCAGCATGACAGAAAGGTGCTGCAGCCACTTGGTACTCTCTAGGGCTGAAAGCCAGCTAGAAGGTGTGCAAAAAGCAAGAAAATGGTTGCTTAGCTCTCCGGTGGGGCGGGGGGAGTGGGGGGAGATATATTTTAGGCTAAGTCTTTTTGGAGTCCTCAGTGAAAATCAGTCTTTTCTAAAACATGTTCAAGAGGAGCCAGCCAGCCTAGGTGCAAAGAATCCAATCCCTAATTTCAATTTTTCCCAGATACAGCTACATTTTAGAAAACCTCAGAGGACACACACAACGAAATGACACTGAGGCAGTGCTGCAATCGCTTCTGGATTACCAGGGATCAAAATAAGCAGCATTCAAGCACTGTGAGCACTTTCCTATCCCTCCATTTTCTGAGGTAGAAACCTGGGATAGGAAAAAGGAAAAGGGAGGGAAATACCCCCAGGACATCGACAGATATGGCAAACTCAGCTAGAGAACAGTCACTTACTTGCTGGGGTCTGGCACTTGACTGCATACAGCACGCAGATACTGGAAACTGTTCCGGATGGAGTGGATATTGGCCATTCCCATGAACACAACTTCACAGTTTGGGTAATACTCTGAACACAACAGAGACAGAAACATTCAGAGAGCTGCTGCCACTGTAGCAACTGCCTCCGTACACTTAGTTTAGCTGTCCCCTCACAGCACCATTTCTGGTCTCCAGGTAGGCAGTTTTTCTACAAAAGCCTTGCAGGCCAGCAAGCAATATATGTAGAATAATGGACTTTGCAGGAGCGAGAAGGGGAACGTGCTTGCAGAGACTGAGTACCAAAATGCTGACCCGACCACCAGCTGCACTCTAGGACCCACTCAACAAAGCAAGTCTAAAAGGAAGATGTTCTAGGATGTGCTTAGCCCTTTGTACCTTCACATTCACAGCCGCCTCCCTTTGCTCTGTTGGCCACAGCTGCAGTGTAGGACCTGGCATCAAGAATCAGCAGCTTCTGAGGAGTTCCTGCATTCTCCACACCTGAACACGCGGTCAGGGACGAGTCTGCAGAGACAGCACAGACTGAGTTCCCGGCACCTCCCTCCCTCCTATGACAGGCCTCTAGTGCCACCCAACACTGGCCATGAATGAGCCCAGAGACCTGTCCCACACATCGCAGGCAAGGCATGACAGGGCCCAGATGATCCATCTGGATATCGGGTTTAAACCTTGCATTGTAACAGCCCTGTTAGCAGCAACAGCAACTCTTAGGTGTGGGAAGCACTGAATAATTCACACGTTTAAGAGAGAGTGGAGGGCAGTAAGCTGTCTCACCAAAGTCGGCATCGCAGGCCTCGCTGCCATCGCTGCCTCCATTGTGTGGCATGCCACCGGATACCTTTACTCCAGGGTTCAAGGCACAGGCTTTGGCAATAGATGTCACAAGATACTCGTCATCAGCATTTCGCCAACCCCACCAGCTGATTTCAGGCTGGCTGCAGCGTGCAATCACCGCCCCATTGCGCACATGTCTGCAAGGAAAGCGAGAGCCTAATGAAGCCCCCTGGAGAGGTGAGGAACAATCCCAGCAAATTTCACCTACGTACTGTCAGCACCTGTGCAACCCTCCTCACTGCTTTATCTACTGCATTTACTCTTACATTCAAGCAGTGAAACAGGGCAGGGCATT
This sequence comes from Balaeniceps rex, assembly GCA_013401315.1. Lineage (NCBI taxonomy): Eukaryota > Metazoa > Chordata > Aves > Pelecaniformes > Balaenicipitidae > Balaeniceps > Balaeniceps rex. Next base: position 28,390 of record VYZW01048013.1, read on the forward strand.
CCAAATAACCATTATTCATAACAAAAGCAGTGACAAGGAGGCTGTCACTCACATCACAGAGGCGAGGAACCAAAGATGGCTGTGAGTAGCACAGGAGCAGATGATGAAGCTGGAACAGCTGGCAAAATGAGATTGCACAGGAGCAGGTCACTGCAGTGCTTGCAGGAGCGGCTGTCGGGAATAGCTGGTGCCAGCGGATGGTGGCAGCTCTGGGGTCAGCTGCAGCTCACAGGGCCTCACCTCGAGGGTTGACAGCTGTGCCCTGAGACTCAACTACCACCGCAACGAAAGGGTATTTTCTGCAGCAAGGGGGAAGCTGCCAGTTGTTCTAGCTATTACTCTACTAAACTATTTTTATTTACAATAATATATAAAGATATATTATATAAATATATAATATATAAAGTATATATTATTGTATATAGATATGTAAATATTTATATATTAAACAAGAGGGAAGAACTTTAAATAATTATAGTTCTACTTTGGGAAAGTAATAGTTATTTATTTTAATACTGTTCTGTTCTCCCATTCTTCTTTTTTTCTCCCTTAAAGTATGCACCAGTTGTTAAACCATTTCATTTATCACTTTTAAGTTAGAAAGATTAGCTCACTCGGCATCAGACTGGTTAGTTTCTGGGTGGAGGCCTGAGCTGGTGTTTATTAACAACTCCTGAAACGTGAACCCTACCCTGGCTGTTGCTTATTGATGCCTGGCAGAAGACCTGAAGTAGGAAGAAGTGTTCATTTCACATGAACACACTAGTCAAGTCATTGACAAATGGTCTGGAAAGGGAATGGACAATTAGGTGACGAAGTTGCTGGTGATACAGAATTATCCAGGAGACCCTATGGCTGTCTGGAAAAAGTGGCACAGGATCTCGTGATACTGGGTGATAAAAATAGAGTATGAAATTTAGTATTAATAAATGAAAAGTATTTACAGATGATCAAAACATAACCCCAGCTATGACATGGAGCAGTTCAGTACAAATCAGTAGCTAAATCTCAAAGACTTTGAAGTCACTGTGGAGCTCTCAAAAAGCCTCAGCTTAATGCTCAAGAGAAGCAAAAAGGTTAAGAATGTGATAGCAGTTATTTGGAAAAGATTAAGACAGAAAATATTATAGCATCACATCTTACACATCTTCAAAATGACACAAATTACTCACTAATCCATCTCAAAAAGGATAATGTAGTACTCAAACCTCCAGAGAAGGGTGGCAAGGACAATCAGAGGTACAGAAGAGCTTTGCTATAGGGACAACTTAAGTAGGAAACAACTCCCCACCATGAGAAAAGGACAAGAATGCATGAGAGGCATAAAAGGTCATGAAAGATATAAAAAAGTGAGTTTGGAAGATTAGTCTTTATTCTTCCCTGATAGAAACACAAACAAGCACTGGAATAGTCATGCCATACGTTTAAGAAGAACAAGAAGTATTTTTTGGACAAATGAACAAAACAGACAGTGGACTCACTGCCACAGTGCAATGTGGAAGCATAAATTGGTTCCAAAATACACTAAAGTCATGGAAGGTAGGTCCACCAAGTGACCATGAAACACAAGCACACATTCTCCTGACTATCTGTTGTAGGAAATCTAAGATACCAGCTGCTCCAAAGATGCACCAGGAAAGAATACCTTCATAGCTGTCCCATTTGTTAAACTTCCCCGAGAGGCTACTCCTGGTGCCTGTCCCTTCTTGGAGACAGGATAATAAACCGGACAGCCCCGCCCTTCAGTTCTTCACAACAACAGTGCTTGCCCCTCCCTATCCCACCACCCCTCATGCAGCACCTCTCTGAAGATGAGCTGGAATAAGAACAAAGATGTAGATAAAGCACCTGACAAACCACATCCAAGTATTATTTTTTGTTTGTAGGTCAACACCTCTGAAAAAGTTGCATTGATAGCAAAATAGGGGACATAACACTCTAGATCCTAAAGTGTACTAGCACAAGCCTCAACCCATCACCCAAAGGCTGTTTATCTGCCAGTGAGGCCTATTAGAGGCACTCTTGAAGGTATCTCTTTTTCTCATGCTGCCCCCCTACAAGGGTCTCTGCTGTTCCACAGAAGATGACAGTGCCTGTTCATGTTATTTGCTGTAAGGCAGCACATCAAGAAAAGGAAGGTTAAAGAAAGCGTACCTCCCCTGATGAACAAAGATGGCAACCTAGTATCAACAGACAAAGAGAAGGCTGAGGGACACAACAACTTTTTTGCCTCAGTCTTCACTGGCAACCTCTCCCCTCACCCCTCCCGAGTCAATGAACCACAAGATGGGGACCAGGGGGGTAAAGCCCCTCCCACTGTTAGGGAAGATCAGGTTCGTGACCACCTGAGGAACCTGGATATACATAAGTCTATGGGACCTGATGAGATGCATCAGAGTCCTGAGGGAGTCGGCAGATGTAGTTGCCAAGCCACTGTCCATGATATTTGCAAAGTCATGGCAGTCAGGTGAAGTCCCTGGTGACTGGAAGAAGGGAAACATTGTGCCCTTTTTTAAAAAGGAAAGAAAGGAGGACCCTGGGAATTACCAACCTGCCAGCCTCACCTCTGTGCCTGGGAAGATCATGGAACAGATCCTCCTAGAAGCAACGCTAAAGCATGTGGAGGACAGGGAGGTGATTCGAGACAGCCAGCATGGCTTCACCAAGGGCAAGTCCTGCCTGACTAACCTGGTGGCTTTCTATGATGGAGTAACTGCATCAGTGGACAAGGGAAAAGCAATGGATGTCATCTATCTGGACTTCCAAAAAGCCTTCGACACGGTCCCCCACAACATCCTTCTCTCTAAATTGGAGAGATATGGATTTGATGGGTGGACTGTTCGGTGGATAAGGAACTGGTTGGATGGTCGCAACCAGAGGGTAGTGGTCAACGGCTCGATGTCCAAATGGAGACTGGTAACAAGTGGTGTTCCTCAGGGGTCCGTACTGGGACCAGTGCTGTTTAATATTTTCATCAATGACATAGACAGCGAGATCGAGTGCACCCTCAGCAAGTTTGCAGATGACACCAAGCTGAGTGGGGCAGTTGACACGCCTGAGGGACGGGATGTCATCCAAAGGGACCTGGACAGGCTGGAGAGGTGGGCCTGTGCAAACCTCATGAGGTTCAACAAGGCCAAGTGCAAGGTCCTGCACCTGGGTCGGGGCAACCCCCGATATCAATACAGGCTGGGAGATGAGGGGATTGAGAGCAGCCCTGCGGAGAAGGACTTGGGGGTACTGATGGATGAAAAGCTGGACATGAGCCAGCAGTGTGCGCTTGCAGCCCAGAAGGCCAACCGTATCCTGGGCTGCATCAAAAGAAGCGTGGCCAGCAGGTCGAGGGAGGTGATTCTGCCCCTCTACTCGGCTCTGGTGAGACCCCACCTGGAGTACAGCGTCCAGCTCTGGAGCCCTCAGCACAAGAAGGACATGGAGCTGTTGGAGCGAGTCCAGAAGAGGGCCACAAAAATGATCCGAGGGCTGGAGCACCTCTCCTACGAGCACAGGCTGAGAGAGTTGGGGCTGTTCAGCCTGGAGAAGAGAAGGCTGCGGGGAGGCCGTATTGCGGCCTTTCAGTACTTAAAGGGGGCCTATAGGAAAGATGGGGACAGGCTTTTTAGCAAGGCCTGCTGTGACAGGACAAGGAGCAATGGTTTTAAACTAAAGGAGGGTAGATTTAGGCTAGATATAAGGAAGAAATTTTTTACAATGAGGGTGGTGAAGCACTGGAACAGGTTGCCCAGAGAGGCAGTGGAGGCCCCATCCCTAGAAATGTTCAAGGCCAGGTTGGACGGGGCTCTGAGCAACCTGATCTGGTTGATGATGTCCCTGCTCACTGCAGGGGGGTTGGACTAGATGACCTCTAAAGGTCCTTTCCAACCCAAGGCACTCTATGATTTTATGACATCTCATAGATAATACTGATGAAGACTTTAAACTGAAGACTTCCACATGTTCAGCTAAGTCAAAATACTGTGAACATTTATTATTCTGAATATATTATTCTTTCAGTGCCCTCCTCTGCTGCTGTTTCGTTTTGCAGGGTGGCTTACAGAGCAGTCACTCCCAGGAGACCTATTCCTGTCTTCAGGATCACTCAAGGATGGTTAATACAGACAGCAGCAAAGGCTTTGTTTATACTAGTAAATGAAACAGAGCCAAGGTGTGGACTTAAGTGCTGGCCTGTGATCTTCCAAGCTTGTTTGTTAGCACACCCACAGTTTTTGGCCCGTACCAATCAGCACTTTCCCAGACAGCGCCTGAGCACGTTTTTGGGAAATGCAGGTGCTGTGCCAAGGACTGCTCCCAGCAAGCTGTTTGGATGTGATGGCACTGTTTTGGGGTGCAGTGGGTGGAAAAAGAGTATAGCTGTGTAGGCCACTTGAAGTCAGTGGTAGCCTGCTTAATGCAATACTAAAAACATTGCCAAAGAGTCATATTAAATTCAGAAAACTTCTTGGAAGCACAAACTTCTCAGCACTGCAACAAACTCTGGGCAGGGGATGGCCTTGAGGTAGCCAGTTTCAAGAGACATAGTGACATGCCAATACACAGAAGGAAGTATGTCCAGCATCGATGACCTTTAAGTCATCAGCAAGCAGAAAGTGTAGCAGGTGCCAGCGGACAAACCAAAACCACAACTGAGCTTGCAATGAGCTTTCCAGGTCAGGGGAGCAGCCATAGCCTGACTCTGCATTCCCTTGCTAATCTCCCCAGCGTGAGCATATGAAGCATTTCAGGTCTTCTCTTACTGGGGATTTTTGTGGAGGTTTTCCTCAAAGGAAAACGCTCCTTTCTTGAAACTGGAATGGCAGGAGGTGCCACAGTGTTTTAACTTACGTGGACAAAATTTCTTAGGGATCCTCAGTCTAGTCTTAATAACTTGAGACCCTTTCAGAATCCAAAGCTGGAGTATGAGGTGCCTTTGTAGTTTATCAGTTGAGCTTTTACTCCCAGATTCATTCAGAGCATGAGGCCAGAGCACATCTGATGTTGTTAGTACATCAACTAATATCTCTTAAGTCCCCTCTCTGTTGTTTTCTGGCCATAAGAGTGCTCATCCACAACACAAAGTCAAGCAGCTTAGCTTAACACATAAGAAAGAGCTGAGAGAGGGTTTACAGAGCTGTCACCTAAAGGTTCCCAACTGAGATGCATGTATGCACGTATTTTTATTTCCTGAGTCTCTGGGTTAAGCTCCTGGCTCACTCTGGCATGACCTGAGAGCCTGAGACAGAGCGCTCAGTCACGAGGCTAGAGCAATGTCCACTGTTTGCCCGCCGCTTCCCCGACAGCCACTGCAGCACAAACACAGGCAAAGGTGATGCTGAGCATCTGTGAGGAGCTCTCTTGCCAACATAGTCCCAAGGTCTTCTGAAGGTGGCTGTGTAGACAGAGAGTAATGACGAGGAGCGGCTGGCATACAATGCCCGCCTGCCTCTGTAGTCAGCTAAATAATGAACTGCATCCTTTGCCTTGTTTTAAAAGTGAATTGTGCCTGGAGGCTCCTGCGCATCTCCACTGAGGACTCAGAGATGGAGACCTGAATTTCTGCTTTGCTTAACAGCTAAATTACATTTTTTGTAAGAAAACTGATAATGTGGTACCTTTGGTGTCATGTTTTACAGGTCTGACTGTGACCTAATGAATTCAGCCTTGTTCTCCAAAAGCTCTGAAGCCTACCAAACAGTCCTGTGGTTACCAAGTCCCTGGGATGCACGCACCTGAGCACACTTGTCCACTCTCTCCTGAACTATGAGTGATGAGGAGGAGCCGACTGTGAGGCTTTTCATTTCTTGCCTTCCCCTTCCATACAGCACAAGGCACTCCAGAAACAGCCATGGCCTTCACAGACCCTCCTGGCCAAAAGACTTCAATCTTGAGGGCAAAGGCTAGAGTGCATGAAAATGAGATATACGCATGGGCAAGCATTTGTCCCATCTCGTAACATCACTTGTCAGCATCTTCTAATCTGATCCCAGGCTGCAAAGGGTTGCAGACCAGCTTGTAAATTACTGGGTACCATTACAGTAAAGCAAGGAACAAAATAATTGTTAGTAGCAAAAAGACACAGCTTTGCCGTCGGGTGGGGAGGCACACTGGGACAGTCTCCAGTGCCAGGCCATTTTTAGCAAAAGTAATCACAAATACAATTAACTTCTTAGCTGACTTGGCTACAAAGAGGGAAAGGCTCCATACGATAAGCAGTGCTTGTTATTACTCTGCTGTAGAATTTAGTTCTAGAGTAAGTAATACACTGTGTTTTGCCACCATCTAACAGCAAACCATGTAACATGAAGATGTAGAATTAAGGGACGTGTAAATTCACTGGTTTTGTTTCCTGGCTTTTGTACTTCCCAGGGCTGTCCTTTGTTGTGAAGCTCCAATATTTTCAAAGCTTTTTATATTTGGATTTAGTAATAGCTAACACAGAGCCTAAGGTTAGAAACCATAATGTAGATTAAAACATGCACACTGACTGGGTGCACCTATCCAACCAGACTCCTGTTAGTTTCAAACACGTCAGTCTCCCAGCAGACATTTTTGATGAGAAGCCACCCCCCTACCTGAAAAGCCCTGCTTTATTTGCTGCCTAGCCTCCTGCATCCCCCTGTATAGATTATTTTTGGAAGGCTGACCAGGGAATAGGTACTCTGTCTATTTACCAGCTATTCAATCAATCATCAAGTTCAGCCACATGCAAACATTTCATTCTGTTACCTAAATGTTGTCAAACTCTCAGAACTCGGTCAAAACCGAAGTGATTTGCACTTGGGTATTAAAAGGTACATCCAGGCTGGAATACCTAGTTGAGAGCAGGGCCATACAGCAGGCTTATTTTGGCCAAGACTTCTTTTCAAAGTAGCAGCTAGGCAAGTACCAATCTGTGAAACAGTTTTGAAACTCAAAGAAGGAGAACCTTAATTCGACACAGTGTTCTTGCTGCATCTCCCATAGGAGGAAAGTCACCCACATCTTCAGATCTATCCAAAAGCGGGGAAGAAGCAACAGTTACTGGAACATTGTTTCTCCCTTCTGGAGAACACCCTGCATTACCATCGCAGACTTAAGTGCCCAGGAAGGCTGATGTGTGTGCTGGGAGGAGGAGTCGTGCTGAGAGCAGCATGTTTTCAGGTGGGAGGCAAAAGGAATAAGCAGCATGAGGACCCAGATGCAGCTATTGCTGCCATGCCTTGCTCCATAGCACCGTACGCATGCTCTGCTAAGCTGGCTTCACAGTGCCCTGCACAAGACTACGAGGGAAAGGGCAGCTGTTGTGGGTTTGGGGGAGAGCAGTGCTTTGGTTTTGTGTTTACCTGTACACCACCACAGGGATCCTTTTCCATGATCTAAACGAAGCCACATTCTCTAGCTCCTTATCAGTGATCCAGACAGGGACCAGCAGCTTCTGGGGATAACTGGAACAAAGCCTGGAAAAAAGAAAGCATGAAGGCAAGATGAGGACTTGGCAATCAAAAATCTGCACTAGAGCAGCTATGCATAGAGAGGGCAGGAGCAACTCACATTTCCCCAAACTCAGCATGCAGGACTTTGGCTCTTCTTCATATCTGTCTCAGTACAGTCTCAACATGGGAAAAGTGGCCCAAAAAATGCTGTCAGGAATGAGCTGAGAGAAGACAACCTCCTTTCACCTCAGGCCTCACCTCTGGGCCCATACCAGTGTACTGCAGTACTTCCCAAGGATGCCTTTGGAACATCCTCTGGATTTAAGAATTCATGAGGGTTTAGGGGAACAGTCATTAATTTATGTGGTGTTTTCTTGCAGCACTTGCAAACCCAGAAAAACACACAGCTTCTGGTAAATGACAATCTGCCACTTTCTGCCTTGCAGAAAACAGGTCACCACCGATAAGCTTACACATTTCTCTGCAAGGAAGACATAACTCTGCCCAGAAAGATGGCAACGGTGATTTGGTGTATGCTATAATAAAATGACATGAGGGAGATGTAAAGGAATATCTTGTTTGGTGGCGTGCCAGAAATCAGATTCCTAATACACACCTGAACACATGCCAGCAGTGACAGGAATGTGATGGGCAAGTCCCTACCAATCTGGTCCCCTGGGGAAGAAACTCACAGCGTGCACAGCTAATAAGGCACCCAACCCTTCAACGAACAGAGCTGTAGTACCAGAGGAGCCCCACATCTGAATGAACCTGAAGTGTAAAGCACTTCAGCTGAAATCAGTGGGGAGGGTGGGGGAGATGAGAAGAGGCAACAGGATTGCAAATGCTTAAGTCACAAGAAAAATGTTAAAAACACAACTGCAAGTACATTACCAGCAGGTCAAGAGGGGAGCCAAGGGAAAGAGGGGGACAGCCAACCAGCATGCTGGAGAGAAGGGGAGAGAGCAATACAAGTAGAATGAAGCACATGTAAAAAATCCAGGAGCACAGGGGCTTCCTGGTTACTGCAGCTATTACCCTGCCCCTGCCGCTCGCAGCATACAGCTGCATGCAGGGCAGGTTTCAGGCTTCAGAGACAAAGCACTGCCTGGATGCTGGACCAGCTGAGCTCCAGCAGCCCAGGCAAAGCTGTACATGGCAAGGAACATCAAAGAGCAGCTCTAGCTCTAGGCTATAACCCACATCATTTAGAAGGAATGTTTCAGGGCAGATGGGAAGCAAACTGAGGGGGGTGAAACTATGCAGCCAGTAAGCTCCAGAGGGTGGCCTGGTGTTCCCCTGAGTCCAGGCTATCCCAGCTGATGGCAATAGGCACGATACAGTGCTTAGTACTATATAGTTTGTGATGTTAGGGATGAACTGCCACGTTAGAAGATGGCACTTCACACAGTGTCTAGACATCTTCTCAAAGCCCCAGGCAGAAAGTAAGGTTGGTCTACGGGATAAAAACAACAGGGTGAGGAAGAAGAATCCAGGAAGAAAAATTAAAGCTGTCAGGTTAAGAAGCTGAAGACCAGGATGTCTGTGGTAGGAAGTCTAGGCTGGGACATCTCTCAGATTCCATGTATAAAGCTGGTCAGTAAATTAGAGAAGCACTGAAGTGTGACTGAGAATAAAGATATATGGAAGAGGGGTAGCACCTATTAAGATCTGGAGGAATAGCTGAGTCTATACAAGAATGGACTTCATCAAAATGAGAACAAAATCAGTCCCCTGGCACTTCAGATGAAACGTTACAGGAGATGTCTTAAATTAAAAATTGGGGAGAGTCAATACAGGAGAGGTTCAGGATTGTATCTTCTACGAGTTAAGTCACTAAAACTCTGTAGCCTTAGGAAAACAGTAAGACAGAATACAATAAAATTCAGGTAGGAAACAGGACAGCCTCAAGAAGTTAAGCCAAATTTAAGCAGGGCATGTAAAAACAGGCAACGAGGTCAAGACAAACAGACCTGTGCTTCTAGGCTAGAATTTCAAAAAATATAGTAGAGGAACTGAAAAGCCAGGATAAATGAGTATGTTGGCTTAACAGCATCTTATAAACTTGATACAAGGAAGATTATTAGCAGTACCCTAAATTTCAGAGTACAAGCTTTGTAGGAAGACCGAAGCTAGTGAATATAGCGTGGTACTTCCAAGAAAACGTGAAGGTTAAAGTGTGAGGCTAAGAGTTACCAGCATCAACAAGCAATGCAGAATGCGCATGGACTCAAATCCCAAGCCTAAAGAGAAACAGGATAGCATTGAGGCTACGCTACCAACCACTGGAGTGACAGTAACGACATCCACAAGAGGCTGGAAGAGATTCAGAAAGGCTTCAAGGGCAGAAATTTCCATGGGAGACTTGTGTTGCTTCCACATAAAACACATAAGCATCACGATAATGCATGAGACAAAGGCGACATTTTTAGATGCGATCAGCTGCTTCTTAGTGCTACCAGCCAAATAACACAAAAGTACATAACTCTTCTTTGGTCCTAAGCTGCTCCAAAATAGAATAACTGAAAAATCACTTTGTTACAGTATTCATCACGCAGTAGAGTTCAACAATATTTTTAGAGGGGACAAGCCTCCCACAATCAGTTTCAGAAAAGGGCAGGGGGGAAGCTTGCAGATGATGTGATGGTTATTTAAACATGCTATTCAGTGGTAATACAAAATGCATCGAACAGATCAGAAAGAGCTGGCAGAGTTAAACAGTGAACAAAAGAAGGACTTTAGAAATAAAAGGACATCCTTCAAAGAGGGGAAATGTTTCCAAAGGACATGAGAGGAGCCAAATGTGCACCTGAATTAAAAATGAGGCACGTTGTACAGCTTTTGAGAAATGACCTGTTAAGATTAAAACTCTGAAGATCTTTTTCAAACATCTTGGAGGTATCAGCCTGCTACCAAAGTTGAAGGTCTGATAGATCAGCAAGGTCACAGCAGAAAATCAAAACTATTTGTGTTGGTGTTCAGCAGAAGAGCCCACAGAGAAGTTGCTGGACTTAACCCTGTTTTACAAGGGACATGGCACAAGAAGAGATTAATGTGGAAACTTCTGCAGGGGAATTTTTACAACAATCTGCTAGGAACGAGGAGTAACTAATCACCAGGACTAGATAATGCTCAACATTTCTACAGCAACCCAGATGCGTGCCGGGTGAATGATTAACCAAGATGTGTAAGCTATTGCTTACATTGGCTTGGGTGCCAGAGGAATGAAAGGTGGCAAACATGGTATCAATTTTGTAAAAAGGTCTCTGGGGCGAACGTGGGAAACCACTGGAGTCTGACTTCTGTACAAAGCAACTGACTGTCACAGTTGGTGCAAGGGTAAATACGGTGCACTTGGGAAGAGTCAATATGGCTTTTGTGGAGGGAGGTCACACCTCATGTATGTAGAGTTTGCTGGAAACACCACTGAATGAGCAGATACAGCTCATGTGGCTGACAGTTGATTTGGATTTTCAGAAGTTTTTTTTTTTTTTTTTTTTAATAACAGGTGGCTCACCAAAGACTTAAAGAAGCTCCTCTTATGAAACAGTAACTCTTGAAAAGATAAGAAATAGTACAGAACTTGAATGGTCATTTTTCACAACAAAGGGAGTCCAAAGGGGAACCATGCTTGTCCCTGCGTTGTGCAATATGCTCTTGTGCCACGTGGAAGAGAGACCAACAGTGAAGCAACGTGGGTCACATGGAGGAGCGGCCTGAAACACCCCTGGGACCACGCTGAGCCAGAACACAGGATGAGACATTTTTGAAACTGTGAGGTTTGATCCCAGAAAAAGGTGGCTCTAACATCACAAACGCATAAATCGGCACAAGCCACACCTACAGACAAGGACCAACGAAGCATCTTCTTACCACAAAGGTAACAGCCAGTCCAGCGAGAGAGATCTTTCTTCACAGAATGCAAAAACACATGCTTTATCGGTAACAGCCCTTGCAGACTTTTTGTCTACACATTCATATGGCAAATACAAGCAAGAACACTAATTATCACTTTTCCAATAAAAGCAAAGGATAGTATTACAATTTTTAGAGAATTGTAACTAAATAAGACAAATATGAATTAAGAACACTCCCAGAAACAAGTAGGAAACACCAGCTGTCTAAACCAGTAACACAGAACTCCAGACAGCTTTTTCCTCATAAAGGCAAAAATAAATAAAACCACAATTGTAAAAAGATCAAAGCTGGAAATGAGCATCAACACTGAAGGAAAGGTGAATGTTTCTTTCTTTTTTGAAGGAACTACGTGTGCACCGAACCTAGCAGCATTAAGGCCGATATGAAACAACTCCTATCCATGGGTGCACCAGATGGGGAATGCCAGAATGTGTCCATTTCTCTGGGTATACAGATCGCTGAAGATGTGAGAGCCACAAAGAGATCATGTAATAATTTTATTATCATTGTATGCTGAAATAGTATACTTTTATCAAGACCAAAGGCGCGGTTATTATATGCTTGTATTGCTCTAATTTTATGACAGCTGTCGCCAGGAAGAAGATAATAGTTTCCAGATAAGGACATCTCGGAACAGACTTGAAAGACAACGAACAAAGCCATTACCTTGGAGTATCCTGTCTCTAACAACACTGCTTTGCCAATGCTGGGAAATAAAAGATAAAAGGACTATAAACAGTTAAAAAGTAACCCGATTCCTGTGAATAGAGGCAGGTGGTAATGATCAAAAGCCAAGGCAGGATTTAAAGACACACTCCCCGAAGCAGCAAGAGAGAACTGGTTTCTGAGTTGCACAAGCAAATTACACCACCTTTGAGATCTCAGATGTCTGCAGAAAGCTGCGACCTGCCAGGATCCCCAGGTAGGAACTCAGCAGATGGAGGAAAGCAAAACCAGGCCTGCATCCAGCTTGCTGAGGTTTGTTTCAAGTTCTTTCTTCCCTGGTTTGGTTGAAAAGAAAACATCTGTCTTTAGAGAAGTTGGCTAATTGCTGTGTATTACCAGCCAGGAAGCAAACCACAGATGGTCAATCTAAGTTGAACTTTCTGAAATAATCAGAGGTAACCACATCCCAAAATCTAGCACCAGGAAAAAGCCTGACTGCTCTCACAGAGACCCTACCTAGGGCAGGGACCTACAGACTGTGCACTCCAAAACTGAGCAGTTCAGGTAAACAATTTTTTATTTGACATCCTTGGAGAAACTGCATAAATGCCAAAGTCATGCTAACCGTGCAAAAGCAACGATGTGGTCAGTATGGCCAAGCATAAACTGTAAATCAAACCCCCAAACTAGTGCTTGCTGCCTGGTTTCCTGAGGAAGAGAGAAGAGAATATGCAGCAAACTGCAAAACTCCACCGGGATTTCCCCCGGCCAGTGTGCCTGAGGCTCCTCATGGTCTCCACAAGAAACCGGTGACCTGGAACTGTCCGATATGTAGGTGATGGGGATACATTTACTGGCTGAGACATAGAGAAAAGACTGAGGGATACCAGTTATTTTAAGAAAAGGATTATAGGAAATGCAGAAATGAATACATCTGTCAAAGCTTCATAAAACCCTGTTGGCTTAATGCCACCTGCTGCAAAGAATACAGAAGCACTTCTCCAAGAGCTCCTGTGCTCTTCTCCAGGAGTAGAAGACAGGCTGGAATCACTGACGTGCAGATGGGGAAGACCTTCTAGAGATCTCCACTCCAACCACCCACTCACAGGGGACCACCTCCAACACTAGATCATCTGAAGCTTGAAATGTTATAATGATGGAGAACCCCCACCTCTCTCTCACAGCACCACACTCATGGGGAATGATTTCTTTTTGTCCCATGTCCAGTCCAAACCTCCCAAGATGCACCACGTGGCCGTTGCCTCTTGTTCAGTTATCTGCCACTGTCAGAAGAGTTTCACTCCATCAGCTTTGTAACTGCCCTTCCAGCAGCTGTAGGCTGCCAGCAGATCACCCTTTAGCATCTTCTGCACCAGACTGAACAAGCCTTTCTCATTCACCAGACTTCCAAGCATCCTGACAGCCCTCCACTGGCTTGCCCCCCAGTTTCTCAACAGAGCTGAACAGCTGCCCAACTTTATGAAAACTTTGTATTTTTCATTTCAAACAGCATGAGCATTTTAGAAAGAACGACTGACCAGAAAGGCAACCCTGCGATGGGAGGTTCCTCCAAGACTCCAGAATGTCTTCAAGGATGAATTATGGCCACCACATTATAAACTGCCTGAGTCAGCATTTACAGTTGCTGCTAGCTCTGATGTTTGGGCTGTATTCCTTCTTCAATTCCACAATATGAAAGGCAGAAAGGAAAGGGGATCTGGCTCATATGCCGATCTGCCTGAGGGTTATCAAGGCTAGGAAGGAGGATTAGCTGGAGTCTGACTCATCCACTGCTCTGCATGGGGATTGCCAAGGGAAGAAGGTAAGGAAAGAGGAGAGTGGGGAGAGCCTAGTGGTGAAACACTCACTTGTAATTATTGTTGATGTCAGAGACACGCCAGACATTCTGCAAGTCAAAGCCCATCCTCACCAGCTCCATCTCAAATCGGTATCTCACATGGTCTCCTGGAAGAGCAGAGCACAGGGTATTTACTGACAGCTAAGCAGAACTGATGAAATCTAAACATGTTAGTGGCAGCTCCATAGCAACTATCATACACTGGAGAGAAACTACAGGACAGCTGGATGGCAGGGATCTTGCTTCAGAAGCCAAGAAACATTTGTGTCTCACAGGGGTTCCTCTGCTTATTTTGTCAAGTCAGACCACCTCGCAGTCTCAGGGCACAGAGCAGCATGGAAATAGCCTTCCCACATCAATGTGCAGTGTGGGGGGTTAATTTAATCCACTTTTGCCCTTCTGACAGAGATGGTTTCCAAAGTGGATGTCAAGAACCCCATGGCAGAGGAGTACTGAGCACCCACCCCAGGCAGTTCCTTCTTCCAGACTGCTCTCTCAGAGGCTGACTGAGGGTTTGCTGTCTTATGTTTTACAAATCCTGGATGTCTTTGTTGTTCGAGTGTCAAATGTTATTAATAAATAAATACTGCAAAGCTCTTCATTCATATCCTGCAGCAACAATTTCCACAGGTAAGTTTATTTATACTAGAGAATACTACTTCCTCTAAAGGAGAGACAGCAAATATCTCCTAAATGCTGGTGTTTGGACAGGGTAAGAACACGTAGTTTACCTTTTCTCTACCAGCTTCTTTTTGGTATCTCTTTCAGCTATACTATTCAACCCCATCCCTCCATCCCAACCTGTGTATGGACATTTCATTCAGGCTACTGCTTCTCTCCTCTAATACCAGCACATTTTTAAGTCTAAAGCCAGGTTTGTCACTTATTTTAATCCCCTTTTATTCATGCTGAAGCTGTTTAAAGACAAAGCAACTGCAAGTGATCTTTGTGGTCCCAGAGAAGGGAAACTCCCGATCCACACGAGGGCACCATCTCTTTATGGATTCAAAGATTTTATCTGTGCCTGTGTAAGAATGAGCCAGACATCTCTACAGACCTGATCACTGGAATATCGTGGCATTTCTAGGTGTTGGAGAAGAGATGCAGATGGACTCATATTAATTATGCTGCCTCAAAGCTGATGATGTTTACCATCCAGGGACAAGACTGCTTGAGCTCTCTATCATCATGGTGAGAATACTAAAGTTTGGGATGTTTTCTTCACTCAGAAGGAGAAAGGGAGAGGCAGCTTATGTGTTGCTGGCTCAGAATGCTCCTTACTGTGCTTATTACTATTATTCCTTTTACTGTGCTTGTTATCCAGCCGCATCCGGGTATCAGCTGGATCTACAGGCCAGGTATGGGATGCCCCTCAGCAAGATGAACTTGGGCTATGGCTACAGCAGAACATAAGACACAGCCAGACATCAGTTTATGAACCACAGTTCAAATTGCATTGCTGTGCTTCTGAACAGAAGAGCCGGAAGGGGACAGGCCAGGAGCTTACCTGGACGGCAGAGATGTGCATGTTGATCCTCCTCATCAACACAGACTCCTAAGCACCACGCATGGTAAGCAAACGCAAAGAGGTCCTCAGGCTTAGCAGGGCGGGCAATGGCTCGAGTTAGCCTCTTTAGCCACTCCTGGCACTGCTTAAAGGTGGAAAAATGGCACCTGCGAACCCAAATGCAAATCTTCCTCAGCGGGTACGTTCATCCAGCCAAGATGCACAGACAGGGAGCTCTGTTCCGCTTAACCAGGAAAAGGAACAAAGCACCAAGTCTTAGAAAAACTGAGCAACCTTGGCCATAAACAGCTCGATTCCAATGATAGTGCAGAGGAAGACACCAGATCATGGCAACTGGCCTGCAGTGCCACCTACAATATAGCAATAAAACGGATACCTGATCACTTTGGAGTCCTTGCAGATGATGTGAAGCTGGAACATATCCCGACACTCCACACTTTCCATCATCCTCAAAGGCACCTGTGAGGGACAGATGTAGGTCATGACAAGACATACCATACAACATAGCAGACATAGCACCCTTGCTTGTATGTAAGGCCCATCACGCACAGTCACGGCTCTGTCAACAATCATGAGCTTCTAGTTCAAACTACAAACCCACTCCGAGGTTTATGAAGCTTCATGGCCCAGCATACAGCCTCCTTCAACAATTACTATTCTGATTTCTATTCTGTCCCTGGGTAGTCTCCTACCTGGGGCTACTGACTAAATCGCATCCAGACAAGCACAGGTAACTGAGCCAAACAAAAGCTGCAATAAAAGGTGGCAAGTCAAGACAGTGAGAGAAAGCCTCAGGCTTCCGCTGTCTGACTCTTGGTTGCTGGTATCCAGGTAGGAGAAGTCTCATTAAAACTGGCCTGCAAGAGACCTTAACAGTCTTAAACCAGCCAAGTTTAATGCTTAAATTTAAAAAGAACAGCGAGGGAAAGACCTAATTATTATCCAACAGAGAACCCCATCTACATGCCAAAACGCAACAGCAAAAGAGCAACTGCGCAACCAGCATTAACAAGAGACAGCATCAGGCTTGTCATCCTTCAAGAGGCACAGCTCCCACGCCACAGACCACAGGAATGGCTTATGCCCCCACTGAAACACTGCGAGAGATTATGGTTCAGGCAGCAGGAACAGGCAGGTCCAGACTTACATTGATCACAGAATCCTTGAATTTGATATGAAGCCGGTAGTTGGAGATGGCGATCACAGCATCATTCGCATGGCCAAGATACTCCACTCCCTCGCCCTGCAACACAGTGAATGGGACCTGGAAGGGAGACATCACTAATTCAAGACACATGCAGAGTACTTTGCGCACCATAAATGCCAAGAGCCACTCTTCCTTCTGCCTCTGCAGTGCACCTCTTGCGGGAAATCATTCACAGTAATGTGCTCTTTGCACACTGAGAGCGGGCAACAGCACGAAACAGCACTGGTACCCACTGCCCAGCCCCACGTGATGGATCTTCTTCCAAGGATCCCTCGGGAGCCACTGAGCACCTCCTCATGGATAATTACTTGCGGAGGAGAGGCATGACCACAAACGCTATGTACACCAACCGTGGGCATCTGGCAGCGAGGGTGTCGCATGGGGGCAGAGGGCTTTATGGTCCCTGCTTTTCAGAGAAGGTAAATGCAGCCCTGGCACAAGTGGCATGATAAAGGACACAACCTCAGGCACAGCTCAGACACAAGTTGAGGAGTGCTCTGCACAGCTCCGAGCAGAGCCTAATATGATTGGAGTCCTCTGCCCCAAGGCAGAGTGTCACATATGTGATCCTACCCAGTCATTTAAATGAAGGGGACTCTTAGCAGTGCTATGAGACTCACTGCTACCAATCCACGTAAGTAAATGAATCAAAGTTCTGCCCAATTTCTGATGACAAGGCTGCAAGGGAATCTCTATGTACAGTTATTTATACTACTGAGGAAACCGTGATGAAGTTACCTGTATTAGAAATTAAAAAAAAAAAAAAAAAAAAATCCAGATAATCAAGGGTCTTTCTGGTTTTGCCTATCA
The DNA here is from genome assembly GCA_013401315.1 of Balaeniceps rex. Classification (NCBI taxonomy): domain Eukaryota; kingdom Metazoa; phylum Chordata; class Aves; order Pelecaniformes; family Balaenicipitidae; genus Balaeniceps; species Balaeniceps rex. Next base: position 45,786 of record VYZW01048013.1, read on the forward strand.
GCCCAGACATGTTGTAGCTATTTTTAAAACAGGGGATCCTGGCAGATGGCCAAGTTTGACTTTTCTTTTCTTGCATTAAAAAAAAAAAAAAAAAAAAAGGGTGGACCAGCCTAAAATTCATCAGGCTCCTTTTTCCTTAGCTAAGTAGACTCCTCATTGTTCCCTGAATGCCACCTACACCAGGTGATGTTGGTAACCAATTATGCAAAAATGTCATGAAGATTTATCATTTCAGCCAGAGCCCTTTACTTGCCAGACAGGACATCTGATGAAACAATTCATTACACTGTAATTAGTACAAGTCATACCACATTGTCTTTTATTTCTAAGCTGTTTCTATGGCTTGGGTATATGCTGCCTAAAAATTGCATTTCCTGAATTTCAGACCTCATGTGCAAGTGACATTGTACTAACAACTTCTCCCTTCTTAAGTTACTTGTACAAAAATAACCTTAGACTGGCACCTGTCTGAGAACTCTTTAAAAATATTAATTATTTGACATTAAGAGAATATACTCTCTTTATTTCTGCAGTTTATTTATGCACGTTTGCCAGAGCTGTTTTTAGTTGGCATGTGTTTCTTCTGCTTACATGGCTCTTTCACACAGCAACGGAAGGGAGACAGATTAGAAATGGGATGGTAAAACTCCAAGAACTGACAGAGGGAAATCCTGGAATAAAGTGACAGGTGCCTGAATACAGCTTATTATCAAGCCGATGGTGTCCTTTTAGACTTCACTTTACATTAAGAGAATAAAAATTTACTGAAGGCAAATTACCCTCTGGGAGGGGTGAACTTTATGGTCCTCCACACAGAAGACTAACACAGATTCTGCTCTTCTCCAGGTAGTCTTAGCTCAGAGTCATCTCAGTGGCTTCACCTCCCGAAGGCCACAGACCTGCAGCCTTGACCCCGTGCAACTCCTCAGCCCACATTTGCTCTTTCACATCAATCCTTCTGTTGCCATATTTCAGTCCTTGCTTTCCTCAGCACCGTTTACCAAGACAATGCTCATCACAGAGCAAACTCAAATACTGCAGCAGTAGTGAGAACATACAATGTGAGCCTGGCTCCAGCCATAGGAGGAGGATGACGAGCACTGGGACAAGGTGGCAGTGGGCTATGTTAAAGGAAGCAACAAACACCAGGAGGCTTTGGCTCCCACCATTCAGAATACCACCCCTGCTGCACAGCATCAACAGTACCCTGGTCTCTTTCAAGGGCCTTTTGCAGCAGGAGGCTGGCACCATATGGAGGTTTCTCTTTCCAACAGCTCTGCAGCAGGAAAATGCCAGGAGCAACATGTATTAGGGCCAGGTCAGCCACTGCAATTGCACACTATGGCTACACAGAGCACAGCCTAGCCCTGATATTCAACCTGTCCCAGAGAGCGCCTACCTGCTGCAGAGAGCTATGCAGGCAGCGTCACAATTTCTCACTGTCAGTACAGGCGGAGGACAGGGAATACCCAGGACGGCTCTGTATTGCATCATGCTCCAGCCATATTTCCAAGCGGCAGATAAAATGCTGTACAAATCAGTGTCTCGGCAGGGCTGAGAAGGCAGGGCCAGGGTGTACAGAACTGCTGTCAGCAGCCTCCACGCACACGGAAGGACTCACTGGACCAAATGTGACCTACGGCACTGGCGAGCCCGTGGCCTCCAGAACACGTCCTGGGCTAGAGAACTGCTCTCAGGTTTCACACTACCAGAGTCAAGCCTGACGCATCCTGAAGCGGACTGTTTCAGTTTTCTTACTTCCTTACCTGCAATGACTCTTCCTCCTTTACAAGCTCTTTTGGGGGGAACAAGTCCTTGGCCTGGATATACTCCAAACTGGGAGGGCCTTCCTCACCCTGCATTGCAAACAAAACACACATTGAGACAGGCCCCAGCCAGCATGCGTCATGAAAAGGCAAAAATTGAGGCTGCTGGATACTCTTGGCACCCCAATACATTGGGGATCCCCTGGACCTGTGCATGGAAACGCCTGTTCTGCCTCTTGACCGTACTCCCTGCATTGCAGGACCCCAGCAATTCCTCTGACTGTTGCAGAATACCCACAGCACAGTGAAAGCCTGAAACAGGTCTCCAAGTCCTCTCTTCCAACCGTGTGGTATTTGGAAAGCCAAGCAGAAACACCTTGACCATGCACAGGATCTTGGACTGATGTGACAGTAATTTGTCATGTCAAAGGTTACCCCATTACCTTCACTATGGCACCACAGCAGAAACACCATTAACACAGAGGGTTTCCACCTACAGCTTCGACCTACTCTTCCTCCTCTTATGTTCAAAAGGACTGCTTTCTTCTGGGAGTTTTCATTTTCACTCTTAGCCCAAAGAAATCTGGGAAGAGCCTGAAGCTTTTCAAGAAGAATACACAAGTGTGAAATGTAACCCTATAACAACTGCATCTAAGTGCACTCAATTCACAACGTGTTACTGACTGGTGACAGCAGCCAAGCGGGGCATTTGTTCTCAGGGCAGCTGAACATGTCTAAGCTGGAACGTGTCTAAGATGGATACTCTGCAAAGCCCACAGAGGCCTCAGAGAAGTGGTCTGAGAGGACACATGGAGCCTGGACATGCCATCCTTGGAAAAGTGGAAAGAGTGTCTCAGTTTGGGACGTGTGAAATGTCAGTCACTCATGAAATCTCAGTCCTCATTTTCACCAACCTTCACCCCACACTCTGTCAAACCACCAGCTTGCTGTACAAACAAGCAGCATCCAGACACTCAGCTGAGGATGCTCGCCTGCTGGGAGCCTAGGTCAGTGTTAATTCCACAGGTATTCAGTGTGGGAATGTTTTCATCAGAATGCCTCTTGCTCTCTAACTACAGCTCCTCTAGGCTCCAGCATTTATTAGGAAATACTCTGTTCAGTAATCATTAAATAATATTTTAAAATGAAATCTCTTTCTGGTTAACTCATCTGAGCCAGAACCCCAAATTTAGATCTAAAGAAATGAGAACCTGACCCTTTTGGCTTGGTTATATTTAAAATGATGCTGAATCCCCTTATGTTGCTGACAGCTGCTCAAGCCTTGGCACCCACAGGTACAGCCCATCCTGAAGCGCTCCCTGGACTTCAGACCAGTGCAGCCAGACCCTGCGCAGCCCGCCTTCCCAGGTCCAGAGCTACCCATGCACATGCTGCCTGTAGCTAGCACAAAGCTCTACATCAACCCCAATTGCAGGCAAAGGCACTGCCCCTCCTCACCCACTCACCAGGTCCCTGCATGAGGCTGCCAGGGACACACAGGGCACAGCACCTGCTCCAGCAGCTGCCGGTTACTGGAGACCACAGGGGCCTCTCCTGCCAGCGGCTCACTCTGACGCGCTAGCCCAGGAGAGCACGAAGGAAAGGTGCATGCCGGTGCAGCAGCCGGGCAGCAGAGATACCCTCCTCTCCCGTCACCACTTTACAGCTCGCAAAGAAATCCCAGTGAGCAGCAGGAACTGGAACAGGGCAGCCAGAGCTCTCCACCAGCCCGTGTGTCCTTGAGTCCCTCCTTGCCTGCAACATGGGACAGGTGGGAGGCTGAGCATCTCCTCCTGCTACAGCCCCGTCCTGGGGCATCAGCAGGGCGGGGGGCTCAGGACCCCGTTCTCTTTACAAGCCAGCCATCTCCTAAAGCCCTCAAAGCTCATTTGGCCGCAAGTCCTTCTGGGGGGGCCTTTCTGCAGGAAAGGGCATCAGATCTCCTCTCAGCAAGAAAACTCCTTTCGCCGAAGGTATAAGAGATGCAGAGCCTAGGACCCCCTCCCACTGCAACGTCCTCCTGGCAGCATCAGCACAAGAGGGAGTCTCACACACCCCTGCCTTGCACACCGCAGCCATGGCAGGAGCACAGAGCTCCCCTGGGGTCGGCTGCTCTCACACAGTAATTTTCCAGCTCCAGGCAAGGACTGGCTGGAGGCTGCGTGGCACGGCACACTTGCTGGGGCCTTCCGGCCAACTCAACCTGCGGTGCTGGGCACTGCCGTGCCCTTGGGCCCGGGCAGGGCAGCAGCACAGCAGCTATGGGGGCCACGATGTCCTCTGGTGGCACGTGGGAGAGAGAAGAAGGGGATCCACCTTTGCAGGGGGGCAGCACGCCAGGCCAGGCAGATCCAGGGCAGGAGGATATGCATGCAGCCTGGCCTCAAGGACAGGCCTGATCTGGGGCAGCTCAGCATGGGAGCTGGAGAGAGAAGCTGGCTTACAGCCCCACTTGCATGGAGGAGAGGATGGGGCGCGGGGGGCAGAGCAGCACTTACAAAGCAGTTGAGCATGGAGCAGGAGACGCGGCCTGGCAGACTCATGTTCATTTCCCGGGGTGGCAGCTGGGCTGGGCACACGCAAGCAGCATCTCCTTCCTCTGGCCCTCTGCTGCTGCCGGCAGCTGCTCTGCAACTGTCGCGCCGGGATTGCCGCAGCCTCCCCGCTCAGCCGCGAAGGGCAGGAGCATCCCTGCCGCTGGCGGCCGGAGCAGGTGCCCGCCACCGCTCGCTGCTGCTGACAATGGAGGGAGGGAGGGCGGAGGACGGCCAGACTCCACCTACCTCCGAAGGCCGCCGAGGACAGCTCTGCCATCTAAGTGTCTCCCTGACAGGCGAGACAGAAAATGGAGAGACCGACGGAGGGATCACCCCTCCTCTCCCCCTCCCATCCCCATACGCAGAGCCAGCACCCTGCCGAGGGCGGACGCCAGTGACACATCCCCTTCCTCGCCGAGCCACCAGCCGAGTGGAGCGGCTTGCCGGGAGATGCAGTCCCAGCCCGTGGCCCTCCTCCCTGCCGGCACCTGCCTTGTGCTGCACTGATGGCGTGTCCGGGAGCGCCAGGAACAATAGCGGAGAAGAGGCCTTGTGCCCCGGCACCGAGCCCTCTGCCCTGGCTGATGCTTTTTGATGCTTAGCCAGGAGCCTCCTGCTGCAAACCTTTGCCTGCCATCATCCTGCCGGCCCAGCAGCTGCCCGCGGTCTTCTCTGCCTGGTCAGGGAGAACAAAGGAGCTGCCCTGCTGCTTCCTTTCTGCTGAATGCTCCCGAGCCTTTCAGTCCTCCTTCCCAGGAGCTCCCATGCGTGCAGGGAGTAGCTGGATGTCTCTGGCTCCAACCAGCACCTGTGTGCCAGAGCTTGGTCCCTGGTGCGGACAAGGCTCCCCAGGGCCACCGCTCCCCTCACTGACTGCCTGGACGATTAGCTCCCGTGGGAAGTTTCACCAACTCTGGTTCAGCAATGGTTGCAGACATCAGGGAAACGCCTCAAGCGCAGGAAATGCTGTGGGTTGAGCATCCAGGTCCCTGCCCTGGCCCAGGAGCTAACTTTTACTACCTGTTGTTCATCAAGTCCACGAGCAAACAGCAAGCTGCCCAGGTCAGAGCCCATCCCAGAAGCCACACGACAGCAGCCTCCTGGGCAATGCTATCTCCATTTCTATCACCAGCTGCCACTCAGCCCCTCCACCTCTCACCACCGAGCCAGAGTAAGAATCTCTTCAAATGCAAAATTAAAACCTGGCCCTCCATTAATCCTCCAAGGCCCAGGCCCAACTATCTTGCTCAACTCATACCAGCTTTTTTGCTCCTGGACCATCAAAACAGCAGACCCTGTAGCCATTAAGCTCCTCTTAGACATGGTTGCCCCAAAGCCACCACAGACAGCTCTACCTAGCAATACAAACAGCATCTCAAAAGGTTTTTCATAAGTCAGATAAAATATCTGGGCATTTTCTCTGCAAAATTGTTAAGGGTTAGATTATTCTGAGCTGCTTTGACCAAGGGGCAGCTTTGCAATGCTCAGACCTGTCACCCTTTGTCACTGCAGGGCAGCAGTGCCCAGGCAAAAAGCTGTTCAATGAACTCCCTTGCTGAGAAACCAAACACACAGACTGCCCCACAGGCCACGGTCACGTGGGCTTCACTGTTCAGGACAAAAGCCCTAGAAGAAAATGCAACCACGCCTGGAGATAAGCCGTGAAGTCCCATTACCACCTCAGCTCCGTCCTGCTCCACTGTTTATGTGGTGCATGGTGGGCAAATGTCAGGCGTTGCCCAGCCTCAGGGGCACCTGACTCCAGCTGGCACCCACAAACCAAAACGCATTTGCAGTACACACAAAGTCAACGCATAACGAGAACAGAGGGTTATGGATGAGGTTGCAAAAGGTGGAAGGAACCTTTTATACTGGAAAGAAAGTGTAGCTATAAAAACTGTAAAACCAATATATTTTTTTCCTGACGTGTATCAGGAGAAAAGCAACAAAGCACGTCTGTTGATAACACAAGTCTCTTAGGTAGAGTCAGAGCATACATCGCTATTTAACCTATTAAGTGCATACAACACATGACCAGTGTTTATAACATACAAAAACATGGACAAAGCAGGTAAGAGGTCTGCTCCGACCCACGGTGAGATTTTTAGGACCAGCGCTCAGTTCAGGGCCTGGCACGGGGACTGTTTCCAGCTCAAATTGCAGAAGGACCTTTGTAACCCTAAGCTGCAGCTGCGCAGAGTTAAAAGGTTGCTCATCAGATCATTACTTTGAATTTCCAACCTAAGCTGACCTGAACATCTACAAATAGATCTTCTCCTGCTTTCACTGAAATATTTTTGCACTTTTAGCGTTAGAAAAAGACTCACACATGGCTTAGAAACTTCTGCCCAAGAGCAGAGCCTGGTGCAGAGCAGAAGCAGACCCTGCCCTGAAGTTCAGCAGCATCTCAGAGGCTCACAGAGTTTCAGGAGGAACCGAATTCAAATTCCACTGCTTTCAGCTCTTCTTCCAACAGTTCACAAAATACCTGCTTTCATTTCCATGCAATCAACCAGACGAGGACAGGAGTGGTGGCAGGGAGACCGCCCAGTGCCGGGCAGCCTGGGTGGCAAGGCACAGGAACACTGTGCGCTCACAGCCCCATTTAGCTGGCTTAGCTAGAGGGATTTCCTAAATGCCACCTCAGATGCCTCCCCAGCTGAACAGCTGGTACTCGCTCTGTTATCACTAACCACCACCAGACTGAACAAGGAACACAAGGTTATTTTCACATAACTGGGCTCCTCCGAGCACATTCATGCAGGGGGAGAGAGAAACCTCCCTCATTTTCTCCCAACCACAACAAAAAGGTTTCATCTACTCTGAAGAAAAGAGGAGCTGAAACAAAGGTTTCATCTACTCTGAAGAAAAGAGGAGCTGAATATAACATGGGCAGCATGTTCTTAAGGCCAGTTGGCAGCAATTGACCCTTTTTCCTCCCACTAGCAATACACACTGTTCATGCTGCAAGGCTGCTCCTCCCACCCCTCCATAAGCCTCTGCTTGCACACTGCAGGTAAACAGCTTGCAACGTCTCTTTAAGGTCCCGAAACAGATTTGGCAGCTCTGAGATAGCACAGTGCTTGACAAATATAGGACTGGCGCTCAAGAGGCCATCCTGCAGACTCCAAGGGAGACGATATTCCCTATGGAGACATGCCTGCATGCACCAGGAGCCCAGCCTGCAGCACAGGGGTTCACAGAGGTGAGCTGCCATCTGCTCCCACATGCCCAGGGAATCCATACTGGGAGCATGGGACAGCCACCAAGATGCTGTAATCTCCCTCGTGGCCTGGAGCCAGTCAACACCCTGAACTGTATCTTTTTGTCAATGGTTAGGCCAGCTTTCTGCAAGACAGGGAAAGGGTGGTTCAAAGAGCAGCTGACACCTGCCTCCCGGTCACCTCTGATTCCTCTTCGTGGGTCTGCAGCTCAATCTCTCCTGTTCAAAAATGACAATCCACCCAAGCAAAGATCTGCAAGTGCCTCAAAGAGCTTGAATGACACATAGGTGTACCAGAGGAGCCCAAACCCCTTGTGAAATACAGGTGCCGGCAGAGTCTATCACTCACAGAAAGGTGGAAGCAAGCAGCCAAAGGGTGAGAAGAGGAAAACTAGTCCCGTCCCCTGCAGGGAGGTGCCACCACCAGCACACTGGACTCAGACTTCCGAGTAGAGGTACACCCTTCCCAACCCTGATATATCCTTATCCTCCATTTCTTTTCAGCACCACAAATAAAATTACTGTAAATACTCTTTCATTAGGCAGAGGGCACCACTTCCATCCCTCCTACGTATTAAGGGTGGGCTTTTCATCACCACAGCATGGTGCATTTACCCTGCACACAGAAAGGAGGGAAAGCAAGGGGCTATGGCCATAGACAGCAGAGATGTGAATCCGCAGCCCTGTCCCCTGGTAGTGCATCCATTGCACGGACTGCCCTAATCTGCCTCCAGCTAGAGAAAAAACACAGGAAAATTGGCAGGAGGGGGTGACTGTCCTGGGCAGGTACTCCCAGGACACCAGAAGCAAATCAACAGGAGCCAGGGCAGCTCTGCGTGACAGCCTGGGGCTCCGTCAGTCACCGAGCCTTCGCTGGCTGCTGTGGGCTGAGATGCTCCCAGCAGCAGAGGTGTTACCAGGGTACTCTAGTTTATATCTGTCCAGGTCTGAATATTTTCAATGAAGATTAAGGTAGGAACTTGTTACCTATACCTTTTTACAGGTAAGGAGGGAAAGGAAGAGACTCGTATCATTTATCTCATCCTAAAAGTTAAAATTTATCCTCTTTCCGCTTAGCAGATACCTACATCAGGGTGAGATGAACTGCACTCAGACACGTATTTCTATTTCTCTCCACTGCCTAGGCTGGGGATCTACATAAGCTGATGCAGGGAGAGCTGACTAGCTGTGGCCAAAAGGACTTCTTGTTCTGCCTTCTCTACTTTTGCTGCACAAAGGGCATCTTTGTTTCAGATCCCTCTACAAAAATAGTCAATTTCCTTAAAGCCTAAGGAGGTCCTTGGGTGAACTGAAAAGCTGCTGAGCCACTAAGGTGGCCTCCCAGAAATAAACCCCTAAACTTGTGTGAAAAGAAGTTATTATTTTATACCCCATAAATCAGGACTGGGATGGTGAGTGCCATCTTTTCATCTTTACAGGATGACAGAAGAGGTAATAGATCTGTAATACTGCATTTAGTATTTGTTCAGAAAGCTGCCCAGAGGTGAGCACCTAACAGAAATATGAAGCAAGAAGCCTTTGAGAAGAGGGACGAAAGGACAGAAGTCAAGGACTACCAACTCCATATGCCAGCAAGAGGGGACGAAGGATGGCTAACCTGCAAAACTCCACCTAGACTAACAGTCATGGTCCCCTCCAAAGGGTATGAACTGTCGTGGAAATCCAGATGTCTACAGTCCCAGTATCCTCAGCAGTAAGAAGAGGGAATGCTGCCATGGGAGTTGTATGGCATGTGGTAAGAGCGAAGCCCTGAGCTGCCGGCAGAGCAGCACAGCAGCTTGCACTAACTTACTGGCCAGGTTAGTTTCAAGTAATGTACTGAGGTACTGGATGCTCATTAGGACTTCCATTAGCCAGAGTTAAGGATTAAACCACCACTAGTGCTGTCTTCAAGGTCATTTTCATCAGCAACTAGTCTTTGGGGGAAGAATGAGGAGAGTCTTACAATCAAAGCAAACAAAGCTCTTAGCCAACGCTAGACCAAGCATTCATAGCAGGAGAAAGGGGAGAGCAGCTGGTGATCCACATTTGGGGTGCTACTGAGTAAGGCAGCAGCTTTTGGGCATGCCCTTGCTAACCAGAGGGCATTGGTGCTGTGCCCTCTGACTGCAGAGATCACGGGCAATTACCTAAGTGCTCAGCATGCCTGCAGGGAACAGGGTTTCCAACCAACCCTCCCAGCAGCTGGCTGAAGTCCAGCCCTGAAGTACCCGCAGATTAGCAGACAACCCTGTGGAGCATCCATTAACCAGCAACCGACCTCCATCCCTCCCTGCAGACCTGCGTTTAACCCAGAAGTCACAACCCTCCAGAGAGGTCACAAAAGGACTCAAAGGAGGTTGCCAAGAGTTTACATCAGCCCTCTACCTCAACTGCTGACAGAAACACAGGTAAGTAGGTGGAGCCAAGTGCTTATTTCTACAGCTCACAATTATAAGTTGCTTTCTCTCCCTTGCCAGGGGAGACAAAAGCCTATACTCTCTTCCCAAAACAGCGGGTGAGAGGGGTGGGTTTTTCTTCCCCCAAAAGGAAAAAATAATTTAAAAAATAATTAAAAAAAAAAATCAAAGGAACAATCAAAGGAGCATTTTAATAAAATATGAAAACCCTGTAAATCCTTTTCAGAAGGTCCTTTGAAACTATAAAGTCATCTTCAGGTATTCATAAAGAACACAAGACCCTCTTGTCTACAAGAAACCAAACCATCCATGGTTACAACTAAGGGCGGGCCAGGGCCAGGTCAGGATAAGTATCTGTCAAGACACAGGAAAGGAACACAGTGAAAAGCAAAAGCTTCCATTTTTTAGTAAGTCCAAAGTTCCAGTCTGCACACCCCAAAAAGAATACAGGTCCAGCAAGGCGCTACAAGAATTAAAGATGGCTTCTCTACAGAGAAGAATTTAAAAGACTAGAGCTCTTCAGATGTCTAAGGGGAATGTGACAGAGATCTACAAAATCCTAAAGGGCACAGAGATGCTCACAGGCAGCACCACGCTTTACCGTTACTCCCAATACAAGAACTGGGGACCATCAACTGAAACGGCATGGAGCAGGTTCAAAAACAAAGCAAGAGGGGCTACTCCACACAACTCAGCAGTGCAGCTCTTTGCTGCAACGTGTCGCAACTGCAAATCTTTACTTGGCTTTGAAAAGCAGCTAGATGAATTCACAGAAGAAAAATCTATCAAGGGCTCATAGAACATCAATGAATTGTTTCTGGATTACGAAGTCCCTGAGCTGCAGATCCTGACAGGTGAGGGCATACACTAGAGAGATGCTCTGCCCAGGCTCACTGTGGCCCCCTGTCAATGGGGTATCTGACTAGCCAGACCTTCGATGGACCCAGCCTGGCCTTTTCCATGTTACCTGGAGGGATTTTTGATGCATTTTCCATGCATTTATTCACTTTTGTTTTTCGTTCATATCTGGATACATCTGCATAAATCTCATCTCAATCCCATACAGAGAAGCTGTTGGGTCTTTTACACTTCCAATCTGACACCACGGTAATTCCAACTTGAAGTGTAAGACACTCGATCAGGTTAAAAGGGCATACTTTCATCTCTCCATCCCAGAGCAAGCTCCTCAACCTGAAGTGTGGCAAGAAGTTCTTCCAACAGAAAGCAGAAGAGATCTTGAAGCTAAACCAGGGAGCATGAGGATATGGACTACACCAAAAGTGTTGTGTGTGTGACTACTAGAGCTGACAGTTCAATTAATGCAGAGAACACATTTCCTTTTCTATTCCAGTTGTTAATAGATCACATGGGGGACAATCCCATAGGAGATGTCACTATTTCCTCGACCAGTCTGCCAGATTTTTTTTTTTTTTTAAACATGTTTAACCTAAATTTTCATGTCCTCAATTTGAATTTCCAGCCCTTTGACTGTTTCTGCCATTCTTCTCTGCACTCCTTCCAACATAATAATGCGCTTCTGACAGCAGCGGCACGAAGCTGATAATACCACGTTACTGCAGCAACGCTCAGGCTCACTGCCCACCCACAGCCAAATATGCAGATCACTGTGTTGCCTTCAACCTCCTATCCAAACTACTGCCCTAATGACACTTCCAGCATCTTTCAACATTCCTGGTCTCAAGCCCTCTTCCTCTCATCAAATCATACGTACTTTTGTTTATTTCTTGCTGGATGCTTTAGAGGCACTTTATCCGAGTTTATCAGCAATCTGGCTGTTTTGGCTGTGTTTCAGTCTCTCCAGATTCTTTTATACCATATTTTTCTGTGACTAATTATTGTGAAATTTCTGCTACTTCGGTGGCACCAGAGCATGTTATTAACACGGTGTTAAATCTTCATTGAGAGGTGACAAGAGGAACAGAACGAGAAACCCCAGCATTAAGTTTTAAAGTAAAAATAAATCAGTAAGCCACAAAAACTTAATTACTATGTCAGTAGTCCAAGGAGGCAGAAGGGGGGATTCCAGTCTTATATACTTTTTTCCCCAGTATATTCCAAAAACAAGTTTAGAGGTAAACTTATCCTACCGACAGCATCTTGGCCGCAGTAATAAAAGTTCTCTATACTGTATTATTATATATAATACACATTACTATAGCACTCTTCTTTCCCATTCTTGTATTTATCCTCATACATTTAGCAGCAGTATAAGATTTGGACACACAAAGAATGAACAAAACCACCCACAGAGGACAGAGGCAGACTAGAATATATACTCACCATCCTCAGACACCGTCCAAAATCTCCTGGTTCAATCACAGCTCAGTCTCTTCTTGTTCTTCCACCAGTGTCGCCTGCAGCAAAGAAGAGACAACCCAGAGCAGAAGTTTAGATCAACAGTAATGACACTTCAGTATGAACACAGAGGGGAAAAAACAAAAGCCCAAGAGCCCAGCACCCTGTACCTATCATTGCCAACCTCTATTCAGTGCCCTTTTCAGGAGCTGCTGGAAATCAGATTCAGCATCACAGAGGGACACCAAATCCTTTTGGTCAGCCACTACACACAGCACCCAGGACTTGTAACCCATCAGCACACACTGGCCAGTACCCCAGAGGTACAAAAAACACACCTCGGGGCAGCATGGGAGGGAGCTGAAGGAAGAAAGACTAGGTCGTTATGGTTCAAGGACCCGGGGAGGATCCTTCTCCATACAAAACTTGGGTGCTTGAAGAAGACCACTGTTGGTTTTGGGGAAAATTGCCTCTAAAATCAAATCTTGGCTGCCTAGGAGGTAGGGCAGGATGCAAGAGCTCAAAGTGCCACACAAAAACTAGCGGCCCTTCTGCCAGCTTCCCCATGAGTAGCGGGACTGGTCACAGGAGGTGTTTCGTAGGGGGGGTGGGCAAAAGCCAAGAAGCAAAACTTGAGCAAGGTCCTGTTCTGAGAAAATCCTTTCCAATGGCACCAGATGGTCCCACAGGTGATCCTGGGATTTCCACAGAGGAAAACACCCCTATACGAGATCATTTGATCACCAACATCTCTCTCATCTGTCCAAATCCTGTCCTCCATTCTGCTCTTTCAGCCCCACACAGGGGACTGAATCATACACAATTAAACATTGCAGCTGGAAACGGGTTGAGCTCCCCGTGCCACTCACCCAGCCGTGCAGCCCCTTCACTGTGCGTGCAAGTAGCATGGAAATCTACATGCATGTGTCCCAACTGTTTTTTAAAAACCAGTGTTTTAAGTAGGGATGTTCGGTATTTAAGCCTAGCTTGAAGATAGCTTAGAGCTCATCAACCAAACCCAATTTCTGCCAGTTACCAGCACCCTGTAGCATGCCAGAGCTCCAGGAACTCTCAATGTCTTCGGTAAGTTTTGCTGCCATTTGGTGTGAAGTTTTTTCCTCCGTAGTTGAAATACAACTGTCAACAAACGTGAACTTGGAGAGTGTCCAAACATCTTGCATAACATACCCCAGCTAAGAATTACTCCTCCTTCTGCCACTGAGGAATTGGGTCGGCTGCAGAAGAGTTTCTGAATACCTACTCAAGGCTTTCCTTCCACTCAGGGATTTCTTTCCCAGCCCAGAATTAAGTAAGGCTTGACACCCACAAGTGAGAAGGCCAAGCTGAATGCCAGCACAAAGGAGTCATTTTTGAAATGTAATCTTCATCATGAGCAAGCAGCACGCAAGTCCTTCAGTACTGCTGCGTGATGCAGGAGGGAGCTCCCACCCTGCTCCAGCAGTGCCATCAGGAGAAAGGAATGGGAGTTCAGAAAGGATACAAAACTTGTGCACTATATTACCTTACATTTAAAAGCAGATCAGCAAGTTTCAGGAAAATATGAGAAAAACCACAATGGGAAACAACCTTTTTTCTAGGGAAACAGAAAAAGCCAAGTACTCCAATATCCCCCTTCAAACCCAGATCCAGCCTACCTCTTTTTAACTATAAAAACCTTTTCCCCACTATTTAGCAAAGTTACCACGCGTATCAGACTTCATATAGAGGAAAAAAAAAAAATCTAGTACTAGCTTACCATGCCACCAGGGAGAGTCACTGCCAACTGGTGACTTACAAACTAGGTGAAAAAGCACAATTAGCAAGGGAAGTAACATGTTAAATATGCTTTGTTCACTGATCTGAAGATACCTGAATTATCGATAACACCAAATGACACACAAGTACTTTTCCTGCAGTATGCTTTGTACCAATTTATTAAATCATCGCTAATGCCTACTTCAGTTTCTCACTTCCTCCCTTGTAGGAGAAGTCAGTAATCACTAGAAACTGCGATTCTCTTTGGCTACGTCATGTTTGAGGATGTTCCTCCTCATTCCCATCCCCCAAGCTATTCTTGAAAGCCAGTTGCCCAAGAGGAAGGCAGTTCACAGCAGCCGGGACTCCTGCAGACACATTAGCTCAGCCCACAGGAATGACGCTGCTCCTCCGCCCCTGAGGGCTTCCTCATCCTGGCCAGAGCAGGGATGAAGCTGAAGGGGCTCCTGAGGATTTATGGGGCAACAGAAGCCAGAAGTTACCACAAAAACCCAAGTGCTGCTTGTACCACCAAGGAAAGCCTTGGGCCTCCAGCACTACCCAAATTACACCTGGCCCGGTCTACCCATCTGCATGCAACTTCGCTCATGCAGTTGTGCAGCTCCACGTGCTCCTCTGCTGGCATCCCAAATGCATCCCCCTGTTTCATGGCTGGCTGTGGTCCTCCTCCTTTCAAAGGCTGCCATGTTCGACTGGCTCCTGGCTTTCACTGTGGCTTCCAGCCAAGCAGCCTCCAGCCCTCGGGAGGGAGGATGGCAGCTGCCCAACACTCTGGGCTGGCACCTGCCACCTCTCCTTTGAAGTCACACATACGGTTTTGCAGCCACACAAGCAGCGGTTTCCCATGCAGGAGGTTGGATTCCCCCAAAATCCAGGTCAGAAGCTCCCCTAAAGTCTCGGTCACAGGGAATGGGCTGGACCTGGCTGCCTGCTACGCCCAGCCAAGGCAGAGGCTGACGCTGCTGAATTAAATGAAGAGGGGACCAGAAACAAGGGAGAAAGACATGGGATGAAGCTAGAGAGAAGATAGAAGAGCATGATGCCCTTTCACGCATGAGGGCCTCATGCTGGTCTGCTGCTGTGCAATCACGGGCAGAGCACAGGGCTCGCACCCCACAGCTGGGGCCAGCAAGGCCAGCAGCCTGCTGCCCTCCCCATTGCTTGGCTGAAGGGAGGCACAGGATGGCACTAGCGGTGCCGGTCCTGCTGATGAGGCCAGTGGGGAGATGTGGCCTGACACACCTGGGTCAGGGGAAGTAGAGAAAAATAACTCACTTCACTTGAGCATTTTTATAGCCTGTGTCCTATCCTGGAACTATTAGTCTCCAAGCCAAACCCTCAGATAATAAGGAAGTGTCAGAGTTGAGAACACTCATAAAGGTCTTAATTTGCTCTCCCCGTAGCCCTCTTGCCCATGTGACTCATGCATGCTATTGTACGCTTCATTACGCAACCGCGTTATTTCCTCCAGGGATCTCTGCCTCTCCCAGTATGAAACAGAGCAGCAGGGACTGAAGCAGCAGCCATCTTGAGACCTCTGCCCCTGTTTGCTGCAGATGCCAGAAGAGATCCGGGGGCTGCGAGAAAAGAGCCTGGACAGAAGGACTGAGCTCTGCCTGAAGAGCTGGACCCACTGTCCTCCTCCGGGATGCTCAGCCACCACCTGAGCCAGACATTTCACAGACGACCAGTGACTATTCTTCATTTTCTGGATTGCAGCTCTGGACTCAAAACACTCACATTGCCACTCAGCTGCAAGACAAGTCAAGGTGCGATATAAACTGTACATGCGCTGGAAAAACCGACTCTTCAAGCAAACAATTAGGCTGTCAAAAAAAAAATCAGAAGAAACATTTACTCTCTCTCTGCCTCTCCACATCTCACGGAGGTGCCATGAAAGCATATCGCTGCTTCACCAGTGTGTATTTACAGGAGCCTCACAGAAAGGCTTGTGAAAAGCTTAATAGCCCTGCCTTCAGCACAGCTTGATTAACAACAGCAAGCCAGGCTTAGGAAACACTGAATAATAAGGAACAGCATAGCCTCTCCCTGCGATCACCTGCCGTTGGCATGCTGCGGGAAGCAGAAGTCCTTTGGGAAGGAAGAAGGAAGGTTGTCCATCAGGGCGCACAGGGGTATTTCAGATGCACACGTTGAGCTTTGGAAAGGTGGGAAACGCAGCAAGTGCCGATTATGGCTTCCAGCCTCGTTAGCGCTGCTGCGATGCAGTTTTTGGTGTGCACCCCAGGCGAGGTGGGTGGCCCCTCTGGCAACCCCACGCTTCCCGCTATGAGACTCATTTTTAATTGCTTATAAAACTTCACCAATTGTTTGCAGTTGGAGCGAAGCTCTCTGTGCTCAGCGCCTGCCCCAGGCAGAGATTTTGTTTTAATTTCAGCTAAAATGGTAGAGTTAGTCCTGATGTACTTAATGGGGCAAAACAAGTCCCAATATTGAACAGGGGATGTTAGAAGAAACAACCAGGAACCCTATTAGCCTTATTTTGATCCCAAATGAAACAGAACAGCTATCTCAAGCCTCTTAACTAATTAAAGGCTAAAAATATAATTGTCAGACCACATAGTTACATGCAAAGCAGATTGTATGGGACAGCCTTTGTTATTTTATGCAAAATTACGGGTCCAAGGCCTGTTTCTAATGAAGGCTGCTACCAGCTGGTCTTCAACAACAAAAAACTTTTACTGATGAACAACTATTAAAAGGAAAGATTGGGCTACCAGAGCTTAGGAATATCACAGTAATACCAGATGATGATGACAAGTTGCCAAAGTATTCAGATGGCTCTGCAACGCTAAGTGATCATAATTTAACTGCATACAGGTATACCCAGAGGCAAGGTACAAATTCAGAGATCCAGAGTTACCCACAAGACGAAGGGCTGTTAGAAAACAGCAGGTCGTGTACTTTAGAGGACTCCACAGTCACCTCTGTGTGAGCTGCCGGACAAGGAGCAGGCAAAAAGTCTACTGCAATAATATATAAAAGTACTAAACAGCAGAGGCAGCAAATTGATGGCATTTCTGTCCCCAGCGCTGCTGGGGCCATGGCTACAACTGCCTCCAGGTGGCCAGAGCTCAGACAGCAAGTTTGAAGCAGAAAGCAAAACCCCTCTAGTGATCCAAAGCAGAACAAGCTCGCATATGCAGCTTAAAAATAAAATAAAAATAAAGAGAAGACTTGTTCAATATGTTTAAGCATTTATGCAAAGTATAGTCAGCTCTGGGCAACTCTGCTGACAAGGATATAACTCAATACAATTACTGGTAGATGAAGTTTCAGAAGTGGATAAATTCCATCAAGCCTATGAAAAAATCTGTCCTTTTTACTGCTTAGAGTACTTAAAACTGATCAGATACTTTTTTTTGTCCAGGTCTGAATACGTGAATCCCCACGGGCCTCTGAGTAAGCAGAGCTGCCCACAATGCCCTCGGCACACCCCACCTCCGGCTGCTCTTCACGAGAAGATCTGTGACTCAGGATTACAGACCGAATCTCACGTTCAAAGTCAACCTACCTGCGAGATGTGGGGAAGGTATGGGATGTTCTCCCAGGGGAGGGGGGTACCTGCTATGGCACTGCACATGCATTACCCATCCCAAGTACCAGGGGACGGTCTCAGACCAACAAGGAGCAAGACATGGACATCATCTCACTCAGCCCCTGAGAGCTGAACCACCCTGGCTTACCCACAGCCACCACGGCAGCTGGGAGAGGGTAACAGCTTGCAAATCCTTCCTGGCTGTCCAACCTAAGAGTCAGTTCATGATTAAAATGCCCTGAAAGTGTTTTCCTTCGTATCTAAAACCAATCAAGACCTCTTTGAAGACTGATTAGGCTCCTCTTGCGTTTGAAGCAGGAACATCTAGGTTTCAAACACCGGATCGCACCCAAGAGATCAGACCAGGACACATAAAGCAGCTCTTTGCAGGACTGAAGAGAGACCAGGGAAAGCTGCTGTAGCCAGAAACACTCCTGACTACACAGCACCTTCCTACAGGAGAAATTCACCTTTTGACCCTCAAAAACATACCCAGATTTGGCTAGTGCTTTGCTAGTCCTCATGCACCTTCTCAGACCAAGTTTATACAGCTGTACAGTGAAGATGTCAGAAGCCATCCTCCGAGCTAGCGCCGATCATGGAGTCACACGGGTAACATCGGGACAGATTATCCAGCCCTGCTTGACTGATAGCTAGGCATCAAGGAGGAGAGAAACAGTATGTGCATGTGCCAGCTGCAAGGGAGGGTAGTTGAACATGTGCATGTGGATAAGATTACACAGAGCACACAGCAACAGGAGAAACAGGAGAAACTCTGGCAGAAACCAGAGCCATGTTGGGAGAGCAAACCCTAAGGAAGTGCTGAAGGAGTGGCAGAGTGAGGGAGAAAAACAGGCAGAGCGAGTTTAGGGAAGGGATTTTAGAAGCACAACTGCTATGGACTCAAAACAGCCAAAAGGTGAAGGGGGTGAGAATAATTTGGAGATTCTGCCAAGCTCAAGGTTTTTGCACGAGCAGTTCTAGTGCAGCAGGTAAGGCACGTTGAGGAGGCGAGGGACTTCAGTCTGAATGGGCTACATACAAGGCACCTACCATGAAAGGGGGGGGGGGGGGGGGGNGAGCTTTGCTCTTAACAAGGGAGAAACTACACAGCACAGGGAAGGATTCAGAGGCAGGTGAGAAACTGAGAATAAGGGGGAAGGAGAATGGTGCAACAGGGAGGCAGACAGCACAGGGTCAGAGGCAAGAGGCCAAACCAGAGGAGAACTTGTGCTTGGTGCAGGCAAAGGAGAAGAGTGCCATGAGAAATGCAGAGAGGCAGGAGGGGACGTTGACACAGTATTTTGTCTTTCTCCCTCCAAAGAAACAAGGTCCTCTGCAGTAAAAAGGAAGGGGAAAGAACCCTGAGAAGTCAGAGGTGTGCCTGGAGCAGCCACGGGCTTAATGCCTTGTTTAGCCTTTTAACAAGGCAAAGCTCTTGTTTAGTGAAGACCAGAACAGATCCAACAGGAGCCTCGAGCCTGCAATGCTGCAGGCAGGCCTGGCCCCAGAGTGCTGCAATGGATGCACTGCTGCCAAAAGTGAGAATGAACGTGAGAAGTTTTGGAGAAGTAAATACATGACAGGAGAAGGGCTGGAGATAGCAGAACTTGGGAAGAGCAACGCAGACCCTGAGGGCACAGACACTGGTTGCAACAGGGGTCCCTGCTTGAGCTGAGCTGGGGTGAGGACCCCGAGATGGGAGTGGCACCGAGGCACTGGCAGTTCTGGGGTTCATGCTGGTGAACGGTGTAGAAGTGAGGACTGCCGAGGGTGGAAGAAACAGCAAAAGCAGCAGCTGTGGAAGGAAGGATGCAGGAATGCAGAAGAGGGTGTGGAGAGAGCTGGAGGG
The DNA here is from genome assembly GCA_013401315.1 of Balaeniceps rex. Taxonomy (NCBI): domain Eukaryota; kingdom Metazoa; phylum Chordata; class Aves; order Pelecaniformes; family Balaenicipitidae; genus Balaeniceps; species Balaeniceps rex. The sequence goes on from VYZW01048013.1 coordinate 65,235, forward strand.
GGAAATGGGCAAACAAGACTAGAGCTCGGGGGAGGAAAATACCACCAGAATTTGAAAAATGCCTAACTCAATAGGCTGGGCCAGAGATGAGCATGTAGCGAAGACCTGACATCCATCTCTGCGCTTCAGGCCAAAGGAATAGCTTAGCCTGGGGACACTATCAAAGCAGTCTAATGACAACTTGTTTTGTGGAAGAGAGAAGAAACAGGGGAGGGGGAGATCCTTATGGTGCATCCAAGCTGCAGGTCCACTTCTCCAGCACCATTTTGTCTGTCCCATCCTTTCCTCTGCCATGTCTTGCTCAGCCAGGAGTCAGGAGAGAGGGATACACAGAGGAGCCAGAAAACAGTTTAAACCATGTGCAAGATGGCAGTGCATGGGCAGACAGACTCTGATAGACTCCAGCTCAGAGGATGCCTCCAGCAAGAAGGGTCCAGCAGTGCCACCCAGATGTCATGAAGGTGTGCAGGATTATGAAGGAAGAAAACAGAGCCCAGCACTTTGCCAGACCCCTAACGAGCACTACTATCCATCACTGCAATGATTTTAAGCATAATTAATTTCAGCAGCCTGCCTGCCAGCTGACTCCACTCTTTACATTAATAACAGTGAAATCAGTCTCAAGGGGAAACCAGTAACTGCGAAGGAAGCCCTACATACCACAGAGCAAGGACCGTTAGCATGCATTACTCAAGACCATCTCCTTTCTCTTACCAAGGCTGTGGCAGCAAAATAACTTGCTCTGCAGGCACAGCAGCCAAGGGGCTGGGGGCAGCCGGTGGCACCAGGTGGCAGCAGCACACCAGGGATGCTCCCCTGCCAGGTCAGCCTCTGCCTCCTCCTTCATCTTCCTAACAAACTGGCAGAGAACATGGACTGGCAAAGGCTCTGCGCAATGCCACACACCCTGCTATCGCTGCACTGATTCATTTCCCACCACAGCCAGCAAGAAGCTGAGACACCAGCAGAGAGCAAGACAGGCCCCTCATTCATGTCAATGGCACATGGAAGAATCATGGACCTAAAGAGCCCCCACCACCCCCATGCCATCCCCACCCTCCAGGCCTTTCATCTTGAGCTGGCAGAGAAGGGATTTGAAGCCAAGGCTCAAAGCTGAACTTCATAACCACAGGCCTAACGGAGACAGGAAGCACAGCTTTGGCAAGCATTTCCAAAGCCCCCTGTAACTCCAGCCCGTTGTTCTCCAGTTTTGTTTGCTTTTCTTTAAAAAAAGCAGTTGGGACATTTCAAGTCAAAATTAAGCCTTTATTCAAGTACAAACAATTGCCTGGTCCCTACCCAAAGCAGTGCAGATGGACCCATACCAGCTGCAATCCAAGCTCCTGCCTGCTCTGGGTCCTCTGCCTGTAGCCCTGGAGAGACACGTGGGCGCTGGGCTCCCTCTCACTCTGCTGCTGGCAGCCCCATTACCTTTCTCCACACCATGCCGTGCAGAGATTTTAACTCAATCTCAGGAAGGAAGCAGCAACGGTTTCAAGGAAATGGTGCCTGTGCTACTGAGGTCACATACCAAGTCTCCAGGCTGGAGAAGTGCTGTCTAAACTGGTCTCTGTGCAAACACTCATTTCTTCTTATGCATCAGGAGAGTTCGCCTTTTAATCCCCGTCAAGTTGTGGAGTCTTTAACAGCTGTGGTTTTATTTGAAAGGCAGTCTTTGTGACTGCAGAAAAAAGCCTGAAATATGTGACCCAAATGCACCAGAAGGCTCAGAAATCAAGAGAAGGTCCTGAAGTGTGCCACTGCCCCTCTCCACCCCACCCCAACTTTCCCCAGCTAAACTCAAGGCTCTTTGGAGCACGCAGCTACAATACTCACCATCTGGGTACTTTAAAATAATTTCAACTAAACAGCAGTAACACAACTTCAGCCCAGTTGCTATTACAAATATAACTTTTATTATTCTTTTATACAGGTGCATAAACATACTAATCCAGTATTATTTTTCAAAGTCCTAAGGTTTCTAAGGCATCTGCCTGCAGCCAGAGGACAGGACCAACAAGGGAACCATATCCCCCGGTAAAGGCAGCTGGAGGCCAGGCAGGACACCTTTGGCATCCAAACTGGTACTACACTGAGCTGGTAACTGCCTGCAAGCACCTGAATCCCCCCTGGGATTCAATAGAAACAGTGTCTGAAAGAAAAAAATATTGCTGTTATTCCAGGTGATCATATGCCCTGTAACAGTCCTGCAACACTACTGGGTTTGACAGCCCAGAGATGGTCATGCTTCCAGCTGTGTCTCCCCAGCGCTGAAATCCCCAGGCTTCTTCTGCATGTGCTGCTGACCAGAGGCAGCGCCCAGGCCAGAACCCATGCACCATCATTTGCATACAAAATTTCTAGAAGAGCCTGTTTTCTCCAAGGGTAATTTTCCTCCACAGGAAGAAAAATGAACCATTTTTTAGTTACCCTCATAAACATGTACATGAAAAAGGTACAACTGAAACTAGAGCAGGTCTGAGAGGACAACAGAGCATCGAGATTTCTTCTCTTGACTCACCCAAACCAAGCCCAGTTTCCCTGGCAGCCTCCCCACAACCAGCCGCACCGACAAGAAGAGGAGGATTCTGTGACAGGGTCTGCAGTGCTGACAGCAATGTCCAACTGCTTGAAATGTGGCTGGCAACACAGGTCTCTGCTAAACGCTCCTCCCTGCTCCTGGTGGAAACCCAGTTCCTCCCTAAAACTTGCAATAATTGCACCATTATCAAATTAAGTACGCAACTCCACCTTCCACAGGAAGAACGCTCTAAAACAGAGTGATGAACATCTGCTCGGGGTTTCTACCATCAAGCTACAGGAAGACAGATGACCACAAGATGAGAGGAAAACCCTTGAGAGTTGTTATAATAAGTTAAGAGCTCACTTTCAATCACGTGTTCAGCTTGAAATCTCTCACTTTTTGCTGAGCATGGTCATCCAACAGTCAAACCTGCCATCTCCTGCAGAAGCGCCGGGTTTGCGGGCAGCTTCTCCGGATGGTACGTTATGGCGACAGCCTGGACATCCTCCTTCCCTGTGCCACTGTGGAGAGGAGCCCTCTCAGGGCTTTGTGTTGTCACCACTGCTCTTCCCAACCAGGCACATACAGCAATGAACTCAGAAACCTGCACCTCATGAGGCTGTTTTGGGGGGTGGTATCACACTGCTCCCTCCCAATACCAAGCAATACCTAACCTGGCCTTTAACAATTCCCCTTTCCCACCCCAAGCCCCCAAAATCTCTGGTTTAAGAAGGTTAAACTAGAGCCTCTGGTCTTTAACTTCTGGGTATCTGAAGCCTTCAAAAATGTTTTGCACTTTAGCAGTGGAAAATCACATGAAGGGACTGCCTTGCACGCTGACCTGCTTTCATTAACAAACTCACCTCAAATGACGTGGGGCAGAACAGCAAGTTCAGGTGAGCTTAACTGCTATCATCTCTGTTCTCTACTATGAGCTTAACTGTTTTTAAACACAGTGCTGTCCATGACATCCTGTCAAAAGACACTCTTAGAAAGGGAAATCCCCAGCCAATCAATAAAAGGAAAGAGAAGGCAATTTGATATATATAGCAAGTCCCCTGCTTATCTAGCAGTAAGAGCTACACAAATTCACACGCACTGTCCCTTCCCTCCTGCCAGCTTCCACCAGGGCAGGGTATGAAGACGGCCACATGACAAGCTCGGTACTGAAAGGAGCCTGAGAATTTATACTCATCTGCTGCAATTCACACAACTTTTTTTTTAGTGCTAGGAACTGAGCCTGGGATTTCTTACCTTTAATAACTGACTGTATTAAAACTCATTAAGGATCAAATTCCTGCTTCTAAAAGGTTTAGGACAAAAATGAAATGCATCAGACTTACTATATCTAAACACAAAGACATATCTCAAGAGGCAAGGGGATTTTTATCGTCTTTGCTCAAATATGAGATAGTCACCTTCTTCCCGTCAGCGCATCACTGACATGCACAGATGAAATCCCATGGCCGCTGAAACCAGTGGCAGATCTATCAGCAATTTCAACTGAAGCCAGATTTTCCCCAGCATTGCGTATTCATTTCAGCACACGCTCTGCAATGCAAGCCAGCACCTAGGGCTGCAGCACAACAGCTCTGGGTGTTGGCAGTAATGGAGAACAGGCAGAACGGAAGGCTGCATCTTTTAAAGTCAGAGTCGCAGCACTCGGAGGCGTCCCGCTTCCTATCTTCTGTTGCTCCAGTAACAACCCTTTGCTCTGTGATGTTTGGGGGGTAGGAGGAAACAGGAGCAGCAGCACAGCTATCCACAGCACAAGTGCAGTGGGATCCGACCCACTGGGCTCCCTGCTCCCCAGGGAACTTCAGCAGATGAACCAGCTGCTCATTCGAGCTTTGATTTTGACTGTTCATCATTAGTAAAGCATGCTGAAAATGTGACTTCCTCTGCTACAAGACCTATTGAATCTTTTCTGAGAAGTCTAAGTAACTTCCTCTCATCTTTCAGTAAAAGAAGGCAAGCCCACAGGCGGAACAGTTTCTCTCACACTTCTGGAAATTCCTCTAGTAGAACACCTATTGAAGAAGGAAAGATGCAGTAGAAAAAAGGGAGGGAGGGGGTTTCACTTTTCATCAAGTCTGTGTTTTATTATGAAACAAAACTATTAGTCCACTTTACAGGACTAAAACACTTTTGCTTCCTCTTTTGCCTCATTTAGCAATGGCAGTGAAAGCTCTGCACACTGTTTCCTAATGAGGCAGTTAGAAGATCTGCACAGAACCTCTGCATTCAACAGTTTTATATTAAAAAAATCAGCTCCATTTACTCTCCTTGCTGAACAAAACAGGCTCTCTCTAGGATCATCTTATCCAGCATCCAAAGGTGCTTGGCTACCCTCTTTCCAATGGAAATGCAGAGAGCAGGCAGTAGAAACGTATCTGTCTGCCCACTGGCATGCCAGGAGGGGTGACACTCCCCAGAGAGCAGTGCTAGCAGACTGAATATACTAACTTTTAAGATTACAGGAAGGGGAAAGAGCAAAGAACAGAGTAGGTAAGAAAGGATCTCGTGCCAGTCCAGGAAAGTGCAAAGGACAGGAGGGAGGGGTATGAGTTGCTTGCTGGCACATACCAGCCCTGGCATCCACTCCTGTTGCGGATCTGCATCCAGTTTGTGCTGGCTGCCTGCCGGTAACGTGGCATTCCCGCCCGCAGCTGCCTGCAATATGTCTCCAGGCTGCCCTATAATGAGCACAGTACCTTGGATGCTAGAAGCTATCAGCTCTCCTAACAGGAACGCAGTCAGTGGTGTAAGTCAGCCACAGGCACAAGAAAGGACATTACCAATTCTTCAGATAAAAGCACACCCATTCATTCATTTCTTCTGATCATTTGTTCGCCTTAAAGTACTGCAGAGGCTTCCTCACAGGCCCTGTTCTTCTCTAAGTCCATCAAATCTCAGCCTGAGGCAATTCCATTAACTATCACTTCCTGCACCAAGTCTCACCCCTCACCTTCAGCAAGCAGAAAAGCTCCGCTCCAACATGGTTCTTCATGCTACCAACCTGTGTGCTGCAAAAAGAAAGCATCTACTCTTCTAGGGTTTGCGCCCCGATAACTCACAGTATCACATTATACAGGAACACAGAGTCAACATCATCGCTTAATGTTTAAGGCAAAGATTAATTTTGCCCAGGTTGCCTCTCTGAAAGACACTGCCTCCCCAAAGCTCCCGCTCGGTATTCTCACCAGGCACTGCAGACACCCACTTGAAGGATCACAACTGCCAGGCTAAGGAACAGAAATGAAGCTCTCACAGCCGTCGGGCCAACATCAGAAGAAGGATCAGAGCAAAGCTGCTCCAGCAACAACTTCCCTTAAGGTACTGTTTCCACTCCAGGCAGAGGAGCACTTGACACTGCCCTATAAGATGGTGCCACCTGTCAAAGCTACAGGGAAAGTCTGGGGCTTGCTCTTAAGTCCCCTCGGGGATTTCTGCACATACCTCCAATACCTGGGAGTCTCCCACCACAGCCCCTTCCCTTACCACAGGACTTCTAACAAAAAGATTGTGTATTCTTGCCGTTACGTGCCCTTCAGTTACAACTGCCACAAGGATGACACACTACAGGTTCAAAACCCCCCTGGAAAATAGGGACTTCACAGCTTAAACAAGCACTTCTCCTTTGAAATCAAGGTACTTTCTCTTCCCATGGGCAGCTAAATCCAAACATGAAAGCCCAGCATACATCAGTAACAGACATTCAGAGCCCAATATACTTTTCACCTGCCTGAGTTAGAGGCAACAACAAGGCCCTGAGCAGGGTGGCAGTGTGGGAGCTGGAGCAGCAATGGAAAGGATACACAGCACTGGGTTATCCCACAGATGATAAAACTCCCTAAATCTAGTAATAAGACTACTTTATAAAGGCACCATACCGCACGAGCTTTAGTATCAATCCGAGCCTAGCAGTGTCAGAGCTGGCTTCAGTACCAAAATTCACAATCACTTGGTTAACAGACTATCAGCTCAGCTAGGCTACAACTTTTACGTGAAGAGCCACCGTTGACCTCAGCTCTGCCCCTCTCCCTGGACACAGCGCTATTCCCTCTTCCTGCAAAAGGGAAAGAGACAGTATGCAGAGCCCCTGGCACCTTGTGGAAACCAGGTCCACAGATGGAGGAGTTGCCTTGCTGCAAGCAAGATGAGATTTCCCTTTCCCCAGACCTCCTCTCTCTGTATCCACAGCTACTTGCTGGGTTTGCATACATATCCATGGCCTCAGGATATCATCAGGTTGCTGGAGAAGGTGTGCAGAAACAGGGAGCACTAGAGCTTTCCTTTCCTACAGTAGTTGCCTCTTGTCAGCTGCTTGTAAAGGGCATGGATATGAAAAACAAATGCCAGTAGCTCCACTGTCAGAGAAATATTAAGCACTGGCACTTTCTAGAAGCAGAAGATCTCCCCTCCACACCAGGCAGGTGATGAACAGCCTTGTGCAGGTGAGAGAGATGTTTGCAGAGGACTGAGAAGAACTAGGCACATTGTCTAGAAGCACAAAGGATTCAAATACACAGAAAAGCTGATACCCCAGAAAGAGGAGACAAAGTTAATCGCCCTGCAGGGATCCCAGCCATTACACTGTCTAATCCATTGGGACTGTAGGGAAATAGCTGCCCAGCAGCACAGCAGACACAGAGGCAGGCAGATACTCATCACACCAGAACTCAGCAGCAGTTCCCCAAGTCACGAGGATCTCTGCTTTAAAAAAAAAAAAAAGCAGCATTGAACTATAGCATCAAAGGAAGTAACTCCCACATACAGAGGACATAAAAGTATCAGGCTGTGACAAACCCTGGAGTCACACCCTCATCACATTGGAGGAGCATTGGAGAGGGAATGAGGGGCTGACAAGGGCACAGGAAAGTTGACAACAGGACTCCAAAACAAGAACTGTACTTCAGCACAGACAGAGGGAAAACTTAACACCCCAGGTCACTGGTAACATAAAGTGGACACAGCATCCTCAGTGGTACATAAAGCATCCTAAAAAAAAAAAACCAAAAACTCTGATGCTTCCAGAGGAGCTCACCAAATCCCACTTCACTGTGCATCTTCCCACCAACCCCCCAAATACATTACAGATGTACTTCCCCCATACAAACAACCTTCTGCCCCACCACTCTGTTTCACGTCTGACTTTAGCTTCCCCGAGCCTTGTGCCTGAAGAGAGTGATTTCCACCTACCCAAGTTAGACCTTCAGGGCAGCACAGGCTTTTTAGTTTGCACCCAGATACCATGGGCTTGCTCCAAAGATTGCATGAAGATTAGAGCATTTTAGCCTTTGGGAAATTCAGCCTACCATTAGGAAAGGAAGGCAGAAGTGCCTTTTGGCACTGGGCAGCTGCAGCCCTGACCTGGTGGGGAGGCAGGAAGGGGGCTGTGCAGTCTGGCCAGAAAGCAGAAGCAAGTACAAGCCCAAACAATGCTGACTCAGGTGAGAAGCAACGACTCCAGGGCTCCTTACATCCTCCTAAACCTACACCTGAATGCCCCAGGTCACAAGCAGCCTGTCAGGTGATGATGCCGCCAGGTGGTATCAGCAGGCAAGCCATGCTGCAGGAAGCACAGGCACCAACCCAAGCCCTGGGCTGGCAGCCAGCCACACTCTCCCTGAGTACCCTCGGTGAGATGTTCTCAAAACTGGGTGTAGGTGCCTCACAAACAAGACACTGACCAGGACATCGGCTTCTCTCACTCACATTAAAATAGTGAGACAGAGTTCCACCTGGCTCTGTCATGCTGTGCGCTGGTGGTACCAACTGCTATGTGCCAGTCATGCACCAGCAATAGAGTGCACTTCCACAGATTACTTTGAAATATTATATAAAAAAAAAAAATGTATTGTGAACCCAGGCAGTATAGTTGAAATAAGAGAGGCAACTGAATAGATTTATGCTGGATTACCACAAGGCACTCATCCACTCAGAGAAAGCTGGCTATTTCAACAAGTTTCTAGAATAAAACAAAACAACAAAACCCTCTGAAGCTTCCAGAAGGAACAACGCAAACTGCACCCCTTGCTCGGAGCAGTCCTCAGTTTCAACAGAGCCCATCAGAGAAAGACTGGCAGAGTCTAAGCAATTGAACTGACTGTAAAGTAGAAATGCTTTGAGGGTCCTTACCATAAAGCTGTCACTCACAAGCAGTACCATGTCCAGGCACATTCTGCCAGAGCGAACAATTCCACAATTTCATTTTGCAGTGAAGAACTGGTCAGGTTGGAAAAGGAACAACAACTCCGCTTTTCAGTCAGTGCTGTCTGAGCCATGAAATGGAAGAAAGCTGAACTCTAAAGAATACCCTGCCGTGAATGTGGGCTTAAGTTCAGATACAAGACTTTGCCCCCGAGCAGATAAGTTGTGAGCCATGTCTACCTATGTCTCTGCTGCCAGGACAGACTCCTCCAAAGAGGGGTGGAGCTGACAGCAGTTAGCAGCCTCAGCAAAAGTCACCAGATTTGGCTTCTTGCTAGGTCTCAGACAGAGGTGCCCAATACATAGCTTGTACTTTGCTATCAGAAGAGTCCCGTCCACTTCATTCCTAGCTAATGCCATTTCCAAAGCTTAGGTAAATCTCAGTCCTTATCGCCATCCCTCCCGTGAATACCATGCCTGTCCTCCACAATGTGATCACATCCGCACCCTTGCAAGAGACAGCGTGATATTTCTTTCCCCCAGGAAAAGAAATACTGGCAAATGCAAAATTCTATTGTGCATGTCCAGGACAGCTGAGCTTCACAGGGTTTATAGCGCATGAGATCAGCTGTATCAAGCATATTGTTGAGCAAACACTCCACCTAGAAGATAAGCGATACAATCCACAAGGGAAGGGAATTGGTATTGCTCTAAATCAGAGACTAAAAGGAATAAGGCACCTACAAATGCACACAACATAAAAGGAAGCCTCTGAGGCCAGTAACTTGATATGCGTTGAAACAGAATATACAGACATGTAACTCTCCTCTCTTGGGATAGGCCCTGGGCAGGCTTCTCCCTCTTGACGAAGAAATTTGAGGGTCTCTCTCAACTGAGAAAGAGGAAAGTCAAAATAACAACTAACAACAAAGTCATTACAACTCCTAAGAGCAGGAACGATCTGATTGGTTTTGCTGTTGCTATGTCCCATTAACTTTATCTCCCCTAGGAAAGGCAAGACACTGCTTTCAAATCTACCATACACAGATCACTCGGGTCTGCAGAAAGATGCTGCAAAACAAATGCCATGCAAAACTATTCCCACGATTTGATCCCCATCCCCAGCGAAGCACAACACCCTGGAGAAGGAGCTCCTCCAGCTCAGAGACAAACCCAGATACATCAGAGTGAATGGAGGCTCCATGCCAAAACCTCAGCGCGAGGAAGGCTGAGCATAAACACAGCAGGAGAACTGCCGGGGAGCTGTGTCGGAAGGAGTCTCGATAGACCCTAAACCTCCACATGTATCAAACCCTCTCAGTAGCCGTAAGACTGACCAAACCAGAGATAAACCAAGCAAAGCTGGAGGGAAATAGATGGCAGGTAAGGGGGATGTGTGCGCATGGCCCAAAAAGGACTCCAAGAGCTCAGGCTTAGAGAGAAGAGCTCCCTGGTACCAGCACATACTCTCTGGCAGGAAAACAGGCTCATTTCAAATGGGATTCAACCACTGAATGTGTTTCAGTTTCATTTCAGCTCATGTTCCCAGCTAAAAGAGCTGATTTTCCTGCGCAGGCAAGGCACCAGGCACCACCCCAGTGTACACAGTAGCACAGTGCATTACTGCTGCTGGAGCCTTTCGAATCAATCACAACATCTAAAGCTCTGGCTGCAAAGCTGAAGCACCTCGCACCAGGGCAGTTTCCTTCCTTGCAAAAATTCATCATCTCCAACAGAAAGTATGCCTGATTTCCTTGGATTTGGTTCTAGGCTGCGAGGTGCACATGCAGTTGTACTTGTTGCAAAGGCAGAGAGCAAGACAGCAACCAAACAACACACACTCACAAGTAGGCCTGAACAGGCATTTACTATTTATAAGCTAATCATCTGATCCCTCCTAAGGGAAATCCTATCCTTTCGGACTGTTGAGAGCGCATGTAACTGCACAGTCTCCGCAAGACTGCTAGGGAAGAACAGAAGGGAAGCAATTACATTGGCGAGGAGTGCACTCAAAGTGCCCAGACAAAATTCCTCCCTGCTCCGTAACAGCGCAGGCATTCTACCGGAGAGCAAGCCAGGGATTACGAGCAGGGATTAATCCGTTACACTAATTTGCTAAGAGCAAAGTAATTTTTTAAATAGGTTTCTTCTCCATTCATCATTATCTAAAAAGGTCTCTGATCTAGTTCTGCAAATGTTGATATTTTCCTGCAAGCAGCGATACAGCAGTCTCACGATAAGAGCCTGCATCAAGATCCAGAAACACCAACAAGCAGAAAACTGTGGCTGGATGGAGCTACCTTGGAGGGTGGGCAAGCAAGGACGGAAGAGAAAGGTATGAACTTTCATAACTGCTTGCTAGTTATTAGTTCCTGGGGGAACATTCCTGTCCTGGAAAGTTGAGCATGACGTGCAAGTATACTGCACTGATTTTTTTTCTCCTGTTCACCTTTCTCCCTGATAAAAATAATCTGGGTTAGATCACACTGCTTGATTTTCTTGTAAAACAATGCTCAGTCATTTCCAATGCAACTGCACACACTCTTTGAATGCAACCACGCACACACCTGAGAAACAATCTCATTTTCTCTCTAGCCTCTTTATTTTTTTCCACTTACCAACTTATTACTGAGAACAACTCTCCCCCTCAGATGACAGCAGCCTCTAAAGACAAGCTGACAACACAGAACAGGAGTGGAAATAGCTCTGTCTCAAAAAGCACAGATTAAAGCAGCATCTCTTGGGGAAGGAGGCCCAGCTCCCGAGCAATCCTCACAAACAGGGCGGACAAGAGCCATCCACGTCTGGTGCCTGCCTTCAGGTGAGCAAAGCTCAGCAAGACACAGGCCACCGGGAGGGGGAATCACTGCACACATCGTCCCCTTCGCTCCCACCAGAGCTGGGACAAGGGCGACTTTGAAAAGCCCCACGTGAACAAAAAACCAAAAGCAAGCCAGTGCATATTTTGGCAGATCGGGATAACAATAAAAGCTGGCACAGCAGCATTCTCCAAAGCCTCCATATTGTGGTAAGATCTAGCCGTAAAGCTTCCCTTGATTGGGGTTGGTTTGTTTTTTTTTTTTTCTTTTAGCTTGCTACAGACGAATCTGACAGCTAAGTGACACTGTCAGCAAGACAGAAGGGCTGGAAGGACATTGCCACAAAACTAACAGCAATGATACATCTGAGGAAATTTCCCTGTTCAGGCTCTCAGAAAAATCAAATAACTGTCACTGCCAGTGTAAACAGATTTCTGCAAACAAACCAAAGGAAAGAGGAAACCAGATGTTCCTAGAAACTAATAACTATAAGTAAAACTTTTAAATGTATCTTCATCTCAGTTTGTTTACTTAGATATTCATCTTCCAGCAAACACCCTGAAAGACATTATGGCCATCTTACAAACTCCGAAGCAGAGCAGACCACAGAACTTCCCAGGCTGTTAGCTGAGCTGCAATACTTGCCATTGCTTTTATTAAAAAAAGAAAAGTATTGAGGCTTGATGTACAAGCTGCCAGCAAATACAAAGTAATCACTGACTTTGGGAAGTTTGTTCTCATGCTTGATTCTCTATCACTTAAAAATATATGCTTTGGTTTCTATGCACACACTCGTGTACCACCACCAGCCATACTGAATTCCCACAGTCCAACTTCTGTCCTCCGCAAGTACACACAGACTGACCAAGTCTTCTCGTTGACCGAAGCAGATGGGAGTTCTTGTCACCACATGGCAGCTTTTTTCACCTTTAATCCCACCCTCATGCATCGTCTCTGAACTCTGCCCAGCTTTCCACCAGCCTTCGCACCACATACAGGCACCAAACCTGGGTGCAGCAGCGCAGAAGCGTTTGCACCAGCGAGAGCTGAGCTAATGCACCCTCTCCTCCTTCTCCGCAGCCACAGTGACGTATCAAAGATCACCTCCACTTGCCTGGCTCCAGCCCTGCACTGTGTTCAACATGGTCACGAACTCATGCAAAACTACTGCTCCCTAGGACAGGCCTCACTCCTTCCTCCCTTGCTTCTCTGCTTCTCTACTCCTGAGCAGTTTGTTTCCTCTGGTAATAGATGTGTGGCCTTGCCACAAGTACAGTGCCAAACTAACCAGACCACTGTATCGGATCCCAATATCTTATTTTCTGCTCAGCACTCCAGGTTGCTTGTGTGGTCCACCAGCTTTTAGCTGCAAGCTTTCTTCAGGTCATCGACAAAATCAGCAGTAGGATCCTTCGGAGACCGTTAATTTAATGTTCTGGGAGACACCAATTTAACATGGGTTATTTTGAGCTTATCCCCCTTCAGTTAATTCAGCAGGAAAACCCCAAAGGCATCGTATCAAATGTTTTAGGGAAACCTATGTTTACAACACACAGTTGTTTGAAGTTTTTTTAAATGTCAAACCTGCATCAACACTATCTCCACACCAAACTTCAGTCACCAGCAGTTTCAAAGCTGCACAGAAAGCTTTGCCAGCTTCTACCCAAGGAGGGGACGCACCTTCTCCAAAAAAACAGCAACATGTCACCTCATGAAGGGGACACCAGGCAAACCCCACCAGGAGGGATGCAGGCAAGAGCAGTCTCTGGCAGAATAACCAGCCCCATGCCGTTACCATGGTCGGTGGGGCACAAGGATCTCCCACCTGCGAGGTGCTTCCGGGTGGGATCTCCACGACCTGCATGGCCCCTGCCCGGGTGGGAGGCACAGACGGCCCTTGGCAGGGCAGTGGAAGTGCTCTCCTCTCGGGGCCGGGGGAGGCGAGCCGGACCCACAGCCTCCGTTCCACAGCCGAGGTCTCCCTGCGGCGGGCACGGCTCACCAAGCCCAGGGGCCGCCCGCTGCCGCTGCAGGGCTGGGGAAAGGCTACCGCTTTTTCCGGAGGCCCCGCAGAGCCACCGGACCGAGCGGCAGGGCCGGCAGCGGGCAGACTGCCTCCGCCCCAGGCCTGACCCGGCAGAAGCCCCGCGTCTTGTTCCTTTTTCTTAACGTGAACCAGCCTTTACGCCCCGACGGCACCTCGGGGCCGGCCCCCGCGGTCACCGGTCACCCCGCGCCGCAGCGGGCAGCA
>VYZW01048014.1:0-30845 GCA_013401315.1 Balaeniceps rex
CTGTTTGATTAAATCTACTCCAAATATTAAGATAAAGTGGCAAAAGTTTGCATTTCTTAAAATAAATTTTACAAAGACTCAGCTTCACTGAAAGCTTTATCTATCATAACGACAACACAGAGTTTTCTACAAGATATTTGGTAGTTTATTAAAATTACTGAAAGTCCCCTAGGGCACATAGACATTTTTATTTTTACGTGGCTGGTCAGTCCTTGACTAGTAGAACACTTTAGAAAGGAAAACAAAATAATAGATGTTCCAATCTGCTGAAGGGCTTCAGATCTGGCCAAGGACCTGATCTCAGACCTACTAGCACTGTCTTGTTCTGTACAGCCCTTCCCTAGTTATTAATGAAGTTGTATGCTTCTACGCACAGATTCAAAAGGTTGTGCAAAATTACTTTTGCCTGTGCAGCTCTCCAAATCCTCTATGCTTTACCTCTGTCCCATGTGCCTGTCACTCACACTTCTGAACTTTACTTAACTTTAGCACCTGTTGAACATTACAGTCTGTTTGATGAAGGTAGAGACACAGCTCTTGACCTTCATGAATATGTGACAGCAGCTTTCAGACAATGGAACATGGTTCATTTGACAGACATTAGAGTGGTAGTACTCATTTTCAAAAGTGATTTAGTTTCCACCTCTTCAAAGAGCAAACATACACTTCCAGTCTGAACAAAATTAAGTTTACATTAAGAGAAACACTTAACGAGTGAAGATTCCAGCAGCTTTATCCGAACCCTCTTGTAACAATGGGGGGGATGTTGAAAAGAGAGAGAGGAGAGAGAGAAACACTCTGCCCTGTAATATCAGCTGTGCCACTTGGTTCTTTTTGAGACAAGAAAGTCTCTTCAATGTTTTAGAGATATAGTTGTACATAAAGCTCGCTCTCTTATGCAACTAAGTATCCTACCTAAGAGGAGTCTGGAGATCACTCATTCAAGCAACATTCTTAAAAACAACCAGGTGTGCCACGTGCTTCAAGATACTTAAAACAGTTTGTCAGTACTGAGAACTGAATAAGAAAAAATCAAAATCAAAATAACTATGGAAAATATTTATCTGCTTAGCTAATAGGCTGTATCTCCACAGGGATGATTTCTGATTGTCTAAACCAATAGACCAGTGAAGCCACATTTTTCTTCTGTAGAGACTCCAGTAAAGGAACATGTGTACTAAGTCCACTTCATCTTTTTACATTATGGCTATTTTGAAAGCAGACTATGTATGTGTTCCAGAAATGTTCCTCAAAACAGCACTGTAGTCACAAGTCTCATAGCACACTAACTCTGCTCTAGAGTAGGTTACTCATATGTTGGAAGTGTACTCTTCTGCAACATGTTAAAAATATTTTTTAATATTAACAAATAGATTATACAAATGCCATACTTACTAATATTTGCTTTATAAATGTTCAAATACACCATCTTGTTTGTTCTATCTGTTAGGTACATTTCCACATTGTCTTTCTCATATATTTTGTTGAATTCACATTCCCAATGTTAATTTAAGTAGCACTCAGAACTGACAAAGCAAAAGCAGTAAGATTTATGAACATGCAATACAAACAGATGAGCATGCCAGAAAGTTTATTGTATGCTTCAGACACAGTTGTTTATTGTTAAATGTACCCAGAAGTGTTGTTTTTTTCAGCTGTGACATATAAAAGCAGAGTCTTGATTACTCTGTTCTACTGGTAATGGATGAAAGATGCAATAATGGTTAAATTTAATGGACATTTTCTACTACTTGGCTACCCAGTGAGCACGTCAACAAATTAAATATGTTTAGAAAAATGTTGCAATACTATAAATACCCAAAAATACATATTCTAGATGTTACATGCTTACAGAAAAGGATGTACTGCTGTATAACTTTTCTGACTCTTTCTGTAATTTGAATGCATTTGCTTCTTTTACCTTTGACTGAAGAGAAAACTTTCTAAAATTTGTTGTTTCCTAACAGGATGGCACCTTAAATAAATGCTAAAACAAAGATGTCTGCTCTGTATACTGCAGAGGTAAGTAGGGCAAAAAGTCAGAGGAGTTAGAGAGAATCTCTCAGTGACAAATTATAGATTTAAGAAAGATTCCAACCACCTAGACATATATTTGGAAATTGCATCTAAGTTTACACATAAAAGGGATCCCTTCTCTTACAAAAGTCATGAAAGTATTCAGCTGGTCTTGTTTTTTGTAGGTTGATTGGAGAGAACATAAAACTAAATCCTATTCCTCCAAAGGTAAAAAAAAAACCTCAAACATCATCAAGACACTCCGAGTCTCCAACAAAACTGCTACTATATTAAGATATGCAAATTGTACTTATTGATGTATAATTCAGTAAGAAGAAAAACTACAGAAGCAGAAAAAAATTTAAAAATTATTACACTGTATTATTATCTCTGGTAAGGATGGTAACCTATGGTTTTCCCTAGAATATCCACATCTTAATATAACCTTTAATTCAAACTTGCATTTTGCTTGGTCATATGCAAACTGGTTGCAAGGTTTTTCAAGCATAGGGAAATTCTCTCCTGCCACTCAGTTCCCACATTTGGATTTCCGAACCCTAGCAGGCATAAAAGGATTAACTCAACAATAATTGTGTGTTTATTACTACCATTTTAACAGCTTACTCTTCCCTCGCTCATTTCCTTTTCTAGATGTTTCCACTTGTCGTCTTTCACTTGGCTGGTTAGACATGCAAAGAAACAGCTACATCTATTGATCAACCTGTGATGCAGCATAGCATTTATCAATCCATACTCATTCAAAAAATAGCTGTATTCCATGCTTAGTAGGAGGAATTCGGGCACTTGGTGTCAGTACCTTGGTTGTTTAAGCCTGGGAAGCACTGGTCTTGCTTCAGCTCCTCCTGCAGTTGTCCTCTGGTCTGCAGTGACCCAAGGCAGCAGAAGGCTGAGGAGGAACTTAATGCAAACTGTGGGTGCAGTGACAATTACAGACCTCCTAGCTTTTTTCTTGGTCTGTGCGTGAGACTCATCATGTTACATTATGAGGACAGCAAGTGTGATGAGGCCACAAGGAAAGTCTGTCTTCCACCAGAGCTTAGGCTGCATCTCTGAAATCCTTGCCAGGGATGAATACTGCAGCGTAGTGGAGCAAGTTAACTGAAACTCCAGGTATGACAGTAAAGCGAGGTCATGAACAAACCCCATGCTTGGTAATAAGAACTTGCCAGGTGCGTAAGTTGTGATCGTCAATTTCTGAACAGGAACTCTTGATATATTAGGCCTGGTTCAATCATGTAAACCCAGCCTCTAGTGATGCTGGTGATCAGCTTTCTTATCATACATTACAGTGGCTTTTCAATCAAGGTAGTCCTATGCTGTTGCCTTGAGTCTATGTAGAACTACATACTCGGAGTAATTACGTAGAAGTCATTAAATATTTCAGTCAACTACAATGTATTCTGTAAGATCATACTAAATAAGACTGAAAGAGAATTTCAAAAGTTTATTCTTCAAACACAAACTGAAATCCTTCTGTTAACATTTTTTGAGATAAAAAGCTTTACTCATATTTGTTATTCTGTTAAGGGTTTCTGGAATGGAGAAAAGTTGGCTGCAGGTATCAAATTTCTCCAAGGATGCAACTTTTAATCAATTTGAATGCAGGACGAGAATATACAGAGGCTTGTGAATTATTATACAGAGGCTCAAAAGAATTATATGTTTGGAGGTGATACTTTGCAGTTTTGTACAGAAATAAAACCACAGAAAGACCGCTTATCTATTTCAACTGCAAAATGAAACTTTTTTTAATATTGGATGGAAAACTGAAATGTCTTTTTATCTAGTATATTAGACACCACAAGAGAAAGTTTGGCTATTAATTAAAGGAAATGTGCTCCCTTAATTACAACATGCAGAAGTTTAAAATTGTTTAGATTATTTGTCTTGTTTTCACACTGCAAATAAAGAGTACCACATTCATGTACAACATAAGCACTTCTGAAATGTCTTTAAAGCAGACAAATAATATTAATTTACACCTAATGAGTCAACAGTACAGCTTCCACTTAGAGAACCATGAACCAAGAAACTCAAAAGCACAGATCCATTCTAGCCAAAGAAGAGGCCATCTCAGAGAATTCCCCCTTCTGCCTTTTTCAAAGGGAGAAACACTATTTAAACTTATTGTGGCTGAGAAGTAAATTTTTCAATCAAAAATGAAATATGGAGAGTTGATTCTGTAGTATTGAAATGCTTAAGACACAAACATCTTTTACATGGAAAGTATTTTACACATATAATCTGGTTGCAAAATATGTGACAAAATAATCATTTACTTATTTTAAATTACGACAATCACAGTAGAATTTGAACTCACAGCCTTGTAAACATACACTAGTGTTACATTAGCCAGTAGGGCACTTTTTCATCAGTTAATAGTTATGGGAGCTCACAGATATTAGATTACCTCTAGGGAGATATATTCTTTTTCCATGACTTCAGTAGAAATGGATTAAGAGTTGCAAAGGAATACTAATGAAGATGCTGAATATCGATGCTTACACATTTTAAAGCCAGTACACTCACTAGTTCATTTCATTAACTGAATTTTTGGATGTCACAGAGATTTCTTATGAGATACCTTGTACTCAAAAATAGGACAAGGAAATGAGGATTAAAAGGTTACTTTTATAAACACCGTTTTTTCTGCATAAGTTAGATTTATTAGGCTTGTGTAAAATGAAAAGTTAAAAAGATCCAGCCACCTGTTAATATTGTCTGGATAGTACTGCAGCTTTCCTCACACATGACCTGATAACAATTACCTCAAAGGTAAATATCAAAATTCACATTGACTTCAAGGAAAAGGTGAAAACTCATTTTGCAATTTGGCTTAGATCCATCATTGCAACATGGGAAATATGCATAGAAAGGTAAGAAGGCTAAAAAGATCCTTGAGTTACAGGCCAGTGTAAGGTGGCAGCAGCTAGTTCAAACCAAAAAATCCAGGAATTAAGAAACAATCAAGAAGGTTGAAACTCTTTCTTTTTATAAGAATGTGGTATTTTCCCAGTCATTGCAGTATTTTTAACCTCCCATTTCAAGATAACAGTGTAGAAAAGGCTACTTAAAAGTAACATTGTGCCTTAAAAGTCTACAACTAAAGGTGAAAAACAGATGAAAGTGAGTCTTAGATCTTTCCAGAAATTAAAAGAAAATAGGCACCTTTTCCAATCTGTGCCCAGGAATTCACAGTGAGTTCTTAAGTGGCAGTCTAATAAAATGCAAATGTTGCTAGCAATTTGAACAATGCCAAACTGATAGAACACTTAAAATGCAACAGGGGTTTTTTGGTTTTATTACATTGCTATTAGTTTCTAACACTGAAAGAAGTTCTTTAAAACATCCAAACAGAATATTAATGAGCATAGGAGACTTTTATTTCAAAATAAGCACTTGAAATTGGTGTGTCAACAACCGGAGTGGTATCATAATCACCAGCTGTGTCATAGCTCCTTCCTTCCCTCTTAAGCCTTCTGACAAGGAAAAAACCAAGTTATTAAAATTCACTACCACATCAGAACACCATCACCACACCAAAACAAAAAGCAGTCATCACTTAACTTCAAAACCTTTGCCTTCTAGCAAGTGCTGAAAGAAAATACAGTTCCTATTCTTTAACCACACACAGTCCTAAATCTCAAAATCACATTGTATATTTTTGTCTGAGAGTGGTATCTAAGTCAAAATCGCTTCCTATCGCTATCTCCTTTGAGTCTGGAATCTCTTCCGCTTGAACATTTTATTACTCCCAAGATCTAAATTTCCAATCTCAGTTGTATCTCTTGGGACTGACAGAAATTTTTCAGAAGCATGAGGTTTTGTGTTCCAGACGCCTTGCAGTTTTAAAATCTCAACTTTCCATCTGAGGACTGTCATCAGAGATTGCACCAGCAAATGAGGTTTAAGAGAATGTAAAACTTCACCATCATTTTAAATTACTCCCTTCTTCAACACTAACAAAAGCACATTTTAAATCCATGTGTAGGATTGCTTTTCTTCCCTCAGTTTTGAAATACATATTAAAAAGAGGATTTCTTTCATATACTTGTGCAAGCAATGATGCCTGAATGTAAATTAAGGCCTTTTGTTTGTAACTGCTTTTATCTTCCAAATCATAGTTTTCTGCAAAGCAACAGAACTCACTGATTCCTTTTCAAAGAAATCTTTTTGACAAAATGGCTCATACACCTGTCAGAGTAATAGAGGATGTTTTTTTGTTAAACAAAAACACAAAACCCCCAGCAATACCAGTGTTAATTGCTGTATTGTTTCAAGAAACAAAAACTCACAGAAAAAATAGCAACTGCCTACATTACACTATCTAGAAATTGTTGGAAGCTAATTGCAACAAGCCTGAGACAGTTGTTCCAGCACTCATATTTCACAGTGTTGAGGCTTCAGGAAAAACTAATTCTTTCATCTTTCTGGCTTTTGAATCTTTGGTTTTCTTATCAGTTTACCTCACATGTAGTGACTGTTGCTTTTAAGTAGCTACTGCAGCACAAACTGTTATCTGAATTAGAAGAGTCACTGCTTCAGGCAGAAATGCATTTCTTGGGGAAACCAAAGGTGTAACAGGATCCGCACCACTGTGGCTTGGTGCCGGGTGTGCTGCCAGGTGCCAGGTGCCTGGTGTGGTAGCTGCCCTCCCATCCCTTGGTTCAGACCACAACCCCTCTCACCTGTGGTTTCTACAAGCAACTGGGATAAACTGTTCATTAATGATCAAATCGGGGCGGGGGGGGGATGGACACACAACATGACATGACAGGGGACAGGACAGCACATGGACACATGACCAAACTGAAAAAACAAAAGAAGCCCTCAAGTTACTATTCTGGGAGACCACACTCATTAGCAGAAAGGCAGAATGTTAGCATCTCTTTTATTTGCAAATAATGCTATTGCTGCAAACTAATAATTATCCCCATAAAAAGTGAAATACCACTGTAATTTTATAACCTGTTTAATTTTAAATCCTTCATTTTCAAATCAAAAAACTAGAACTGAACTGTGAATTAAAAGTAACTCCTTCAGGTCAAAGACATCTCTAGTTTGCCTCAAATGTCACAGAAAATGGGAATTTATGTATCTTTTTTTGTAACTGGTTCTATCATATAATTTGGTTTTGTAAAAACACAGAC
Source organism: Balaeniceps rex (assembly GCA_013401315.1). NCBI lineage: Eukaryota > Metazoa > Chordata > Aves > Pelecaniformes > Balaenicipitidae > Balaeniceps > Balaeniceps rex. The sequence goes on from VYZW01048014.1 coordinate 7,188, forward strand.
CTAAACAGTCAAGCGGAACTTTCACAATGACACATTTCCTTAATCTTCAGTGTGGGCTCTCTAAACAGCAGGAAATAAGGCACAACAGGCACTGTAAAGTCTCTTCTCACCTTTCAAAGTGTTTTGAAAACACAAGAAAGAAAACTGAATTAGACAATTAGAGAAGCAGCATGATTATACCATATGTGGTAAAAGGATCTTTATGTTTCTACCTAAAAACAGGTAAGGCAGACTAACCACTGATGCTGCCCCACCAAACTCGACTAGAAAGGACTACCAGCATTATGCAACCCTAACACAGTCAAAGAGCTCACAGCTACACTACCCATTCCACATGAATTCCTCCCTATGAAAATATCTATGGTAAAATCCCATCAGCTTAAACAGGGCCAAAACTTCACTCACAGATCCATTCTCAAACAACGCCCTAACTATAGCTCCCAAATTCAGAACTCAGCTTTGGCCTTACCTGCAACATATTTGTTACACAAAACTTTCTGGATCAAGCCTAAAGAGACGGGGTTGGGTGGGAAATTTTCTTTCTTTTGTTCTAAAAAGAAACAGCAGGTGGAGGATGGCTGTGGAAGGATTTGTTTGACTAAATGTCAGTATCTGAATCATTCAACACAGACCCCCTTTTGAGTCAGAAGAGAGCTAGTCAGGGTTAATTCCATCCCAAAGCAAATGTTCAGGAACATTAAAAAAAACTGAATTGAACTTCTTCCTAAAGCACCCAATTCTCTCCACTTGATAATGAACAGAAAACTTACACCAAGTTCCATACAGCTAGGATTTTACCTTAGGAATTCTTAGCCTATATTTAAAGTAAAGTGATGCCCTTAAAGCTGCATTTCAAACCCAGGTGCCTTCTGGATTCGTTTATTTTATAGAGCATATCAGATTTTAGTGACTTTTCCTAAAAAATAAAACTCAAGTCATCATACTGTCTGTCACTGTCCCCTCAATAGGTTGATTTCATTCACGTTTGAAAGTGACAAGGTTTTAAGGATATCAAAGGTTTGGGTTTTTTTTCCCCTCCATAGAAATTTACTTCTAGGGAGAAGAGAAAGATGTTATTTGTCCCCTCAGTAATGGAAAATCAGAAAGAGGTCAGTCCAAATCTGTTCCAAGAGGCAGCAGCCAACATACAGGAAAAAAAAAGAAAAAAAATCTTTTATCCATTAAGCAGGTGCATAGCTCCAGACAAACTACACTGCTTGCTGTGGTGGTTGCATGACAAAATATACAAGTGTGGACTGGTGTGCAAGTACTGATGACAACAGGAAAGCAAGTTTCATTAGTTCTGCTACTAATAGAACAGTTTGTTTTAGCTTATAAACCTTCTAGAAAAATTTAACAGCTATTAGAAACTCTGAAGATTACATTTGATCATTAAGGTGTGAAATAGAGAAATTTATGTCTGTTTTAATTGAAAAGCTTGATACAACCTTTACGGCAGAGTTACCTCCTGATATATCTGCAAATATCTGCAGAAATTTTTTTACCGTGCATATTTTACATATGCCAGGAGACTCTAACTATGAGAATTAGATGGTGAGGACAGAGACAAATTAATGTAGATTCAATTAAGACGTTCATAATTAAAATCTGTACACTTAAGACTGATCAATTTGTCCTTTACCTTTTCTTGTTGTATAAAACAAGGAAAAAAGTTGGTGCAATCCTAAAGCAGTCATTCTAGCACTTCTCAAGGAAATATCTTTTCACACAATGTATACCCAAACTGTAGATTTGATAGTGAGGAGGTCATCACCTCAAATCCCCACCTGCAGCACTCTAAAGAGCTGAATTATTCTTTTGCAGCTAGTCAAGTTTGCACTTATGTGAGATAAAACAAAGATAATGAAGCTGCAAGGCCTGCAAGGATCAGAAAGACAATCCTCCTGCTCTCTGATGCATGTGACGTTACATAAACTATGTGCGGAAACCACCTTGTCTCCTGGAGACTGTCAGTTATAGGGTCAACACAAGAGGGTCCAAAGATGAAAGCAGATTTGATATAGAAAATGATCCTTAATACTTTCAAATATGTGGATCCATAATTAAGCACTTAGATTCAAAATTAAGTTCCTTTACAAGCAGAAATTTAAATTCATACTTAAGTTCTTACTGTAAGAAGCCTTAATTCCGGAAGTGACAAAAAACTATTGAAGCTTCATAATGAGAGTTCTGCGGAAGTACTCTTATTTGGCAACTATGCCAGAATTTAGACCACCACTTGTGACAGAGAATATATAACAGTTCCATCAAAAAACTGGAGCCACAACTGCTGGAGGAAAATAGGCATGAAGTGCATAGGAGTGTCTAGAACTTTAGCAGCCACCCATGCATCACAAAACTTGGATTCCATCCTCCCCAGCAGCATCAGAAGAGCCCAATATTCATGCATTAATCATAAGACTATACTGAATTTAAATGTGAAAACTGAAACAGCCAAGTTTGAAAATCATAGAATCATAGAACAGTTTGGGTTGGAAGGGACCTTTAGAGGTCATCCAGTCCAACACCCCTGCAGTGAGCAGGGACATCTTCAACTACATCAGGTTGCTCAGAGCCCTGTCCAACCTCATCTTGAATGTTTCCAGGGATGGGGCCTCTACTACCTCTCTGGGCAACCTGTTCCAGTGCTTAACCACCCTCATTGTAAAAAATTTCTTCCTTATATCTAGCCTAAATCTACCCTCCTTTAGTTTAAAACCATTACCCCTTGTCCTGTCACAACAGGCCTTGCTAAAAAGATTGTCCCCATCTTTCCTATAGGCCCCCTTTAAGTACTGAAAGGCCTCAATAAGGTCTCCCCGCAGCCTTCTCTTCTCCAGGCTGAACAGCCCCAACTCTCTCAGCCTGTCCTCGTAGGAGAGGTGCTCCAGCCCTCGGATCATTTTTGTGGCCCTCTTCTGGACCCACTCCACCAGCTCCATGTCCTTCTTGTGCTGAGGGCGCCAGAGCTGGACACAGTACTCCAGGTGGGGTCTCACGAGAGCCGAGTAGAGGGGCAGAATCACCTCCCTCGACCTGCTGGCCACGCTTCTTTTGATGCAGCCCAGGATACGGTTGGCCTTCTGGGCTGCAAGCGCACACTGCTGGTTCATGTCCAGCTTTTCTTCCATCAGTACCCCCAAGTCCTTCTGCGCAGGGCTGCTCTCAATCCCTTCATCCCCCAGCCTGTATTGATACCAGGGGTTGCCCTTACCCAGGTGCAGGACCTTGCAACAGTAGTGTATATATATCTATAGCGTCACAACTGTGTGTCTGAGCACCATCACACTGAGACTCTGTACAAGTCACTGGGAGCATAATGTGGGTCAGATGGTTCCTTCACCATTTGCATGGGGAAATTTATATTCCTTTCTTCTCAGATTAGAGATGTAGTCAGGAGCAGCTTATCAGGTTTCAGTAGAAGTTCCTGCCTTGGGATTAATGACAAAAGTTGATCAGGAAGCCATCATCTACTGGCTTTATTTAGATAACAGCACTGAAAAGAAAAAACATAGGAAACAAACCTCTTCACTTTCAAATACATGTTTGCACCAGCCAATGGATACTTGGTAGCTACATCACTGAAGTCTATGAGTTCTTTGCTCCATTTCGAGTACTTTGAATACTTTGACAGAACAGATGTGGTGCTTTCAAGTACACAGAGCTCAAGTTACTAGTTGAGATCAAAACAAAGGAAGCAGCAAAAAACACATTTCAGTATCTGATAGCTTGTCCATAGCTTTTGTAAAACAAGTTGAGGGAGGTGATTACTGAATGGGACCTTAGACAGGTGATTTGAAAGATAGATAAATAGCTGTTGGCTATTCACAACTTCATTTGAACTGGCAATTTGGGACTAGGAAATACAATTTGCATCCTTACTGTACAGCATGGGAAAATGGCATGGCAGCCAGCATACAATAAGATGCAAGAAGAAAAGCAAATGCTTTTCTTCAGCAAATGCTGCAGAAAGATCTTCAATAATTAATAAAAAACATGACTCAAGGAGGCTGTGCATGTGAGAGAAAGACCCCATCCTACAGAAGTTAATAGAAAATAATATCCCTGTAATTTTCTACAGAGGATTCAGAACTCTGTAAAATTTCTGTACAATGCTCAGTTTTGTAAATGCTAGATTCTACTGGTGACCACTGATTCATGTGACAGTGGGACAATTAGAATTAGTTGTCTATCAAGTTTAAGGGCTTGACTACAGAACCCTACAAGAAGTTTTCTTTTAGAAGTCAGTTTTATGAAATTAAATTAATAGAAGGACAAGATACCAGTTCTGTGGTTTCCATGTTATTCAAATAGCGTGAGGCAAAGAGATGTGGCACCAATCAGTAGGTGTGGAAGCTTGTACACTAGAAAGAAGGGAGCAGAGAGAGAAGACGTGAAGGAAGGAGAAAAGTCAAAATGATAACTTAGAAGAAAAATTGCCTAGAAAAATTAACAAGGTGCCTAGGAGAAAGAAATTGAACGGGAAAAAAAAAGAATCTCAAATGTATCATCTTGAGGGATAGGTCTCAGAGATGGAAACTGATGCGAATGAAAGGAAGACAAAAAATTAAAAATAAGAACATTGGAAGACGTATGCTTCTACAATGTTAAGATGAAATACACGTGTACACAACACACGCATCTATGTTGATATGTAAGAGATGTTCTTCCCCAAATAAAATGCACACAACTGTGATATATAAACAGCCAATATGCCTGAATTTCAGATGGCCACATTATATACCAAGGTTGGGTTTGAGGCTGAGTTATTTAGGTGTCCAGTAAAGGTTACCAGAGTGCTGGTAAAAAGATCATGCCATACCAAGGTGTTATGCTTTTTTACAAGCTACACAGATGTTGATTTGGTAGCATTTTAGAACTGCATGGAGCATTTCCAGCAAAATTATTTCTTATAGCCACCTCTTAACATGCAAAGTTCAGTACCTGGAATCACAGTGAAAGGGGTTAAAAGGAAAGAAAAAACCTGAGATTAATGAAGTGTGGTATACCTCCAAAATAACTGATCAGTAAGAATATCATTGCTATAAGATAGGATCTCTTTGAACCTTATAATTCTAGGAGCCAATAGGAGTCCTACTAACTAGGCTCTTTTTCTGTTTGTTTTACACAGTTTCTTCATATTCTTCTTGGTAGTTTCATACATAGGGAATACACAGGTATATACTTTGTGAATACCGAAGGACAGGCTAATCTTTGTCCATAGAGACACATTCATATTATAAATGAACCATGTGAAGCTCCTGAGGTCCTTACAGATAGATAGAAGACACTGAACTTACCTCTGGAACCAATTATTTCCCCTTCTAAATTCTGGGTCAGAATGAGATTATCAGAATTCATACACTTGAAAAGAAAAAAAGTCTCCTAAAGTATCCTGAAAATTAAAAAGTCTCACCACTAATGAATTCTGGGTAAGTTATTGCATTTTTACATTTTTATTCCATATTTACTTCTGTTCCACTTTTGTTCTGACTTTTTTTTCACTGCCTTAGGTATAAGAAATAATCCTAAAACAACACCTACACCTGCTAAAAGAAGATGTTAAATGAACAAACGCTCAGGATAAAAATCTGTATTATTTCACAGCCACTTCTTGTCTTCCTATCTGAAGGCATGGTGACCAGGACTGCAAAGAAAAACTTTCTTCAGTGACACAGAATCTCTGTTTGATCTCTATCATTTCAAACATCACTGTTCCTGGGCTACCTGTCTTCTACAACCCTTCCTTACATCATAATATTTCTTCCTACCTCAGTCATCTGGGGATTCTCGTGCACATATTTCAAAACTTAAAATTTTTATACAGAGTTAATTTATTCATGCACTAGACAAAAGAATGAAATGGCTCAAGATTAGCATTAGAACTGTGAAATACTTTGAAAAGTTTTGATGGCAAATTAAATTTATGAAATTTAACTTGCAGTCAAATTTGCTGTGAAACAATTTACTATTTTATAATTACAACTAGACACCTAAAATGAAAAGTGTCATTGCAAATTAAAAGCAGACACTTTTTCTCTTATAGTTTTTTCAGAATATTTTGATCTTATACCAAGAATAGCCTCCCTCCGCAGGCATTATGATTTTAAAAATAAAATTTATTTCAGAAGTTTACTGGGACAAATTGGGATAATCTCCCATCAGAAACATGTTGAATACTTAATGTTATTTTAAATTATTATACATTTTTGTAAGCAGATTTTTTGTGGGTTTTTTTGTGCATTTTTGGGTAGCTTTTCCACTCTGTTCACAATTTACGTGAATTCATACCTTTTGTTTTGAAGTCAGCTATTGAAGATTCAACATAGCAAAGCAGTGACTCACAATATGTGAAATCAAGACAAATGCTTTTCCAGACTTTTGATTCTGAGAATAGAAATACACATGTCCATTTAGTGAAGTTTTTACTGGTTTTAATAACATTTGGTGTCTTATAAGTGACCTAGAAACCCCTGCCGAGGTTAGGCCTTCTGCTAGGTAACATTCAAATAACTACTGAAAGAGCCCTTTTCTCAAAGAACCTGAAACCTAGGAAAATCTAGTTCTAGTTGGTTAGACTTAACTCCTCTTTTAGTAGTGTCAAATTGATGCTTGAACAATTTATGCCTCCAAGGTTTCTGTCAGGGCATCATGTAGAAAGCCAAATGCAGGGTTAAATGTGTAACACAGAGAGATTTCATAGAAGTCAGAGATTTAAACAAATGAGAAGATGAGGGTCTTTCCTGTCAGTAAGAGATAGGATCTAGACAGCAATGCAGATCATATGTGGGTCAAAACACCATCTCAAGATACCTATCTATCATTTCAGTCTTGAAAGGAGTGGCCTGATGTAATTAATGATCTTGATTTAGGAATCTTAGTTACATGTCTAAAAAGTTCAGTGGCACGCACCCCGAAGTTCAATACTGCATATTCTGTGCTCAGCCAAGGCACTGGAGCAGCCCTCATGCCATCCCTAAGCCATTTGAGATTCACAAACTAGTCATCCTGATCTGTGAGGGGCATCCAGTACGCAAACCCTGAGGAATAACTCCAGGATTTCCTCAATACTTTTTGCATCAAAAAGCCACAGAATGGGGGTGGGGGAGTTAACCTAGAAGCACATGTGTAAATGAAAAATATCTTTTGAAAAAGATGCCAGACTAGAGTCAGGCATCCAGCTGTTTCCGCTTCTTTCATTTCCAGGATCCTGCACATTTTTTGCATAGTGGTCAAGTGCTGGTAAATATGAGTCTACAACTTATCCAAATACTCTGGCAACCTGGTTATGATACTGCTGCCGACCTTTTGTATCAGCCACACACCTACAAGTCCATACAATCACACAAAAAGTTTCTCTTTGAATCTGGGCTAAATATATTATAAGACACCAGGTGATTGTATGCAGCATTTCTTTTCTTCGAAATCCAGAAGATATACATCACAGGAAAGCAAGTTAGATTGTTTTAAATATGAGTATGTAGATGGTAGTTTATAGGTATGTGCATCTGAATCCAGGATCAAGCCGTTATTTATAATTATTATTTATAGCTATCGTTATCTAAACCAATACCAATACTTAGAAGACAGCAAAATAATGCATTCTTCCACATGAAATTATATCTTTGAATGCTGATTTTCCCATGTTATTCTTTTCTTTCTGACGAAAGGCTACATTTGAGTCATTAAGAAGAAGAATTTTCCCTTTCAAATCAATGAAGGTTTCAATCTGATTTCAGTGTTTTGGGAATGGTGACAGTTTCTGAATTACAGGTTCCTGTACACTTGTCTGACTCAGATTTATCAGCAAGGTCAGACATGGCAGTGCAAGAATGGCATTGTAATTAGGAAGGTGCTTGTTCTGCCAGCTAGGTGTAAAATGCCCCAGCAGTGCACAGTGGAGCCTTTATTTTATGCGTAAATTAATTGCAATAACTATCAAACTACAGCTGGTAAGGCAGCCAGCCAGGCGTAAACGGGAATTCCAGGCTGCCAGAGTATTCCTGCTGGAAAAACAGTGTCTCTGCAACACGAACTTCAGCTGTTCAAAGTGACAAACAGGAAAGGGAAAACGCCAGCTCGAGCACCTGACTTGAAAGTGACCAACTGAACAGCTGATACTGTAGATAAAGGTAAAAGAGCAACACAGAAAAAAACCTTCAAGAGCTGTTGTATAGTACAGTACAAGACAAAACATTTGAGGTTGCATGTTTCTGCAAATTACACTTGAACTACAAAGCCTCTAAGTAGAACTGTTAGTTTCTACAGCTTCTATGCTTAGTTACCCCTTCAACCACTTCCTTCTGCTTTTCCATATTGAGGTAGCTCCATGATACAGGGTCTCCAGCAGCAGTAATAGGAATTCTGAGCTCCTTTCCCTGCATACAGTGATGCCTCTTTCACTGTAATGGCACAGCCATTTGTGAGGCCATCCTTTGAACTGACTCACTGAACACATACGAGTGAAAATAAATCTTGAGGAAAAAAGTTATTATACTCAAAATCTGATGCAGAGGTGAGGGCCTCAAGTGAACATCCTTCTTTGTCAGAAGAGATGACTTGCTCTGGTTCCTTCCACTCTGGAGAAAAGCATTTTCCTTGCTGCTTGTAAGTTTTGAGAGTGAAAGATGGGAGAGGAAGAGAACTGTGTGAATTGACACAAGATCTGACCAGGAAAGTGCCATAGGAGAGTGGGAGGGGAAGAAACCCTAAAATACCAGAATGAAGTTGTAAGTGAATTTACTGAATGCCCTCCTTCACTACCTGTATTAAGCATACGCAATTATTGTCCCATACTTTCAGGGACTGGCTTTGGTATTAGATAACAGGTTTGCTACTCATTCAGAGTTGGCAGAGGAGGAGTGAGGGAAGAGTGATGCTTCACTGTTCAGCAGAAGGCTTAGGAAAATCTAAGCCATCCTGACCACTGTAAAAATGGCTAAGTTTGAATGTGACTTATATTAGGAGATACAGGAATATATGGTTCTATTTCTTTCTTTACTTATGCTAAAGTTAAAATGTGTACTAAAAAAACCCTTCACAACATTCTGCAAAGACTGATCTGATTGCATGAATGCTCATTTGCCATGTGTAACTGTCTGAAAATGTGCTGTTCTCACCTCTTTAAAAAATTACTGTGACCTGAATAAGATGGGGACTATACTCTAAAAGACAACTTAAAAAGCAGTTAACTGAAAAGACATTTCAGAGTTCATACCTGTTGGAGTGATCTAGAATTCAAAACTTTACAAGCAAAAATAAATTAAATAGGTAGTGCTACAGAGTCAGGAGAAAACCAGGTAATAGGCTGCAGTCCCTCAGGGGAGTCCCTGCTCTGGTGTGGGTCACCCCCAGGCTGCAGTCCCTCAGGGGTGTCCCTGCCCTGGCATGGGCTGTCTGTGTCCGCAGCCTCTCAGAGACATACCTTTCCCAGCACAGAGCATCTCCTTCCAAGAGCACGTCTCTGGCTATATTTCCTTTGGTTTGCATCACCCTGTGTCACCTACCTCAGTGGCTACTGCCCTTAAGTGTGTTTGAGCAAGGCACCATGTTCTAGCATGCAGTGGGCTGTTGCCATCCATTGGCAGCCCTGCAGCCTGCCTCAAACTCTTCCAGCTCTGCCTGGTATTGGAGACCACCCTGGCCACTGGTGCCTGAAAAATACTGGACATAGTGGACTATAAGCTATAAAAAAGAAACAAACAGATGAACCAGAGATGAAAGGAAACATCAGAAATGACTGATGAGGAAACCTAACTGTAACACAGCTTTTGACAATTATTGCCTGAAGCTGAAAAGAGTTGATATGTTTTGCCCAGGCAAGCTCAAAAGGGCTGCAAAATAAGCTGGCAACACCTTGAACAAGTTTGCTTTTTGGTCTATAAAAATAGTAGCAGTTTCCTCTCATAAAGCCTGTAAAATGTAATTCTACTACAGTCTCAAAACCATTTTAAAATCATATGGTCTTATAGAGTTTCAAAATTCAGTGTTTTTACTACAGTCATTGACCTAGTCAGTATTCAGAAAGAAACCAAAAAAGCCAATTATAGAAATAATGAATAATGATAAAAAAGACCTCCTCAGCTTCAGAAAAAAAAAAATATCTAATTTTCAAAGTCCTAAGTATTTATTTACTTCTATACAATAACACACACAATGGACCTACTTCTTTTTTGTGTTTTAATAACTTTCTCATGCCTGCAAAGCAGGGGAGCTGTAAACCCCTGAATCTGTGCATAGACTGCAGTCATGGATGGATTCAGAACTTAAACAGAGGTCTGAATTATAGGGAAGAAAACCAGCAGTTCATCTATGTCCTGTGAAGGTGTGTTCATGCAGAAGGGGTTGGTTCCTAGTTAAATACATGCAGATCACAACATCTTCTGTGTTGGACACTTCTCTTCCTTCCCTTTTCTTCTTCTAAAGCCTGCAAGTTCACTCATACAGGCTCTGCTAGTAGAGTAAGCTCATTTGAAAAAGCATTTTCTAGGCTACTCTGATCATCCACAAGGTATGAATAATAAATTGAGAATAACCTTTCCTGGAATAAAATTTCCATCAATCAACACATGGATGAAACATATCCACTCATTTACAAACACAGAGCATATAATCTATTTTTGCTTCTTTGCACCTGTTCACTTGTCCATCCATCATACAACAGGGAGAAATGTGGTCAAGATCAGGAATGAAGAGTACAGATCTCATGCTGTTAAACATCTTCAATGGGCTTTTCCACTTCTAAAAAATTGTGTTAGCTAAGAAAATTAATGCTCAATTTGTCCTGTGCAAGATTATGCTTGTCTGTGCCAGCTATCCATGTATCAAGCCCATCGACCACTAATTTGAGTGTTCAGAATCATAGTTAAACATGCCGACAAGCCTAGCTGAAATCACACAAACAACAAAAACACCAATAGTCTCTGCAATTTCTCCTAGGACCATATTTTCAAGCTATAATCCCTATCCTCAGAGAACAAATGTGCCCTTTAAAGATACCAGACCTTGAAAATAAGAAAGAAGATGATCTCTTCAAATAACTTATGAAAAAAAGGAAAAAAAGAAGGAAAAAAAGAAGGAGCAAAGGGCAGGAGAGAGTGTTGAAGGAGAAACAGCAAGATACAAATGGATCAGAGGCCTTGGATCAGCCTGAGAAAGAATTCCTATGAATCCTGACCTATGAATTCAAACTGCTGATAATTCTAGACAGATGACCAGAAGTCATTTCATATGCTTGAAATATAGATGTTTCCAAAATACCTGCCCTTTTTTCTAAACACTCCATTTGCATTTCGATCATAGGGAAAGAGCATTTTCTTTAAGAAAGCTGAATTTTAAAAAGAAAACTAATCAAAATAAAAATGTTGATCCAGAATGGATGCTGTGATTCATATACTTCCAATCTTCCAAGCTCAATTAGATCTCTCAAGATGCATTCCTCAGTAACAAGATGCAATGTAGTGGAATACATCATTGGGAGATGAAGCCAATTTTCATCACTTTAGTTGTTCCATTAAAAATTCTGAAGATTTCCATGGACAGAAGACAATAGGCATGAAATCGTTCATTTAGTCAAAACCCCACTTTTCCATTACAATCAGTTTTGACAGAAGATGACTGATTAGCCCAAATTAAAAAGCAGAAAAGCAAAATCATACTTATTTGTGCATTGAAACAGCACAAACCAACCACTTGGTATTCCCTCCTGGAATACATATCCCTTAATTAAAAATATAAATAAGGTTCAAATATGCTCAAAACAAAAGTGTCACTGTTGCCACTATTGTCTGTCTCCCCTACTACATTTGCATCCTCCCTTCTTTCATCTAGTCTCAGGTATTTCATAAAGCATTCAACAAACTTTTGTATTTTGCTTATTTTTTTTAACCTCACTTAGCTATTCTTAAGCAACTAGTCATGTGTTCTGATTTTCCCTATTTCAATGATATTCAAAGAACTAACTGGCTAGTAATCAGATAAAACCAGTTCTTGATATGCATTTGTAAATAGTCTAAACATTAAAATTTCTGGAAGCTGCAGGACAGATTTTACTGCCAAAAGACCCCATGGAAATTGGCATCTTCTCCAAACTTAGAGTACCTAAGCTATGATAAAGTGGTATAGACCTCTTTTTTAATTATGTTAATTTGACAATTTGCTAGTATGTGTACTTACAGTAAATCATTTCCTCATGGAATCACACAGTAAAGGATAAGTTGCTCTCTTCATATATATATATGTATGTATATATATGTATATTTTGTATGTGTATATATGTATGTGTTGCATATATACATACATATGCACACACCTTTAGAAGAAGGCAACAGTGATTTCTAAGTAAGTATACTGTATGTAGTCTATAGTGCACTCAAACTATAATTGCGACAGTTATCAGTGCATCACAGTTCAGTCCAAAAAGCTCAAAAAATCATCAGAAGAAAGGTAATATTCCTCCTATGAGCAAAATGACATTGTTTCTACAATCCTAAAAATCTGTTGACAATGTGTGTGTTAAGTATGCTTTTTAGAAAATACATTAGAGACATTTGATTGGCCAAATGTATTTGAACCACTACCAGGAAAACAAATTCAACTTGTTTCACAAGGTTTCTGAATGACCAAAGCATTTTTGTGAAGTTATATTACCCGGGAAACAGGACTATCAGTAAAAAAAATTGTTTTCACATATGAAAGCACTGCTAACAGTCAAAAAGCCAAACTCTTTCAACAGCTATCCAGTAGTTGTCACCAAAAAGGAGGTTTTAGACATTGTGATTTTATTGTAATTTTTAAAATCTTTTTTTAAGATAAGAATATGTATCTGTCTTCTCTATTGAAAGAAGCTCCCAAGTGAGGTTCTTAGAAAATACATCTTTTCCATTCTGGCCACACAGAACCAATCTACCACTTTCCTTCTTTCCCAGAGAAGACAATATATTAGGGAGTAAAAAAATGAACAGCAAATGACGAAGTAAATAAGAGATTTTAAAGTAGCAAAGGAAAAAAGCAAGATGTCATACCCCTCAGAACTTTGCCTTTATCACCTAACCTGAAGTAAATTTTTACAAAAGCTGTTTGGGTGTTGCTGTAATTAGCAGCTATGGCAATGAGTTCCGCCCTTCTTCTGTGAATCAAAGCACACCACTTTCTTTACATGACATTATGTGAAGATCATTTCTTACTGCAGCATTCACTGCTGAAGCAGTGCATCCTCCCATACCATAAACTCAACAAAATCTTCGTATGTGTATGAAAACAAGGAAATAACAACAAAAAACCTGATTTTATAAGTTGACACAGAAAAAAAATGCTTATAGAAATTAATACTGATTCTACTCTAATCAAGAACACTTTTGGAAGAGACAGTTCATTAGCACTCAGGTCAAACTAACCAAACGACCAAACTGCTTTGAACCTTGCGTGTTACTCTTTGAATGAGTCACAGAACATATAAACAAAAATTTAAAAAATTATTAACAGTGAACACACAAAAGCTATTCAGTCTACCACTAGGGAGACAGTAATGAAGAAAGATGTGCTACTGAACCAAAATAATCTTTCAGAGTTTGAACAAGTAGACAAGTGCAACGGTACATTTTTTGCTTGGACTTGACTCTGCAGTTAACCGGTATCCTAAAAATGCATGAATCTCACAGAGAACAGTCATTCATTGTGGTTTCCCTAGTCCAAACGCATGCAGTCTAGGGTTTTAAATACATTAGCAAAGAACTTATTGAATTTAGCCTTAAACATAAGCAACTGTTTCTCAATATAGGCTTTGTTACTCTGTTTTATGGCTGAAAACACATTTGTTTGCATTTACAATGTATTATTGCCCAGGGTGCTCTTCTGCAATGAACTGTATTGTTCTGAAGCTAAGAAATTTTGAAGACAATTACAAGAAATCACCAGTTAATGAGGAACATGTTACCAAACTAAACCTCTTCAAGATCTCTTAGATGAAAGACTAATGCTAGGTCAAAGGAACCATACTGGCAACTATTTTATCCAACTTTGCGGAGGAGTATGCAATCGTTTAAAAGCAAAAACAGACCTGAAATTAGCTCATAGATGGTCTCATTCCCTCTTCTCAAAGGACTGTTGAGGAGGGTTTGAACAAATGTTTGTCCTACAGACAGGAGCCCCAAAGACGTCTACATGCTCTGTGTTTCAACTTCCTTATAAAGTTGCTTGGAAGAACTGTAAGATAACAGACTGACGACAATGAAGCCTGTAAAATGATACTTCTGGTATGTCTTCTTTTCAGTCCAATACTGCTTGACAATTTCTTTTTTCAGGTTGGCTAAGGATTAAGATTGATTAAATCAACTTTGTTCATTCCAAATGAAGTAGGAGTGACATTTATTGTCACGGGAAGTGGTAGAGTGGTGTCTCTGAAAAATCTTTTGGTAGATGACACAATTTATTGCTAAAATGATTCAGAGTCATTGCAGGCCTTTGGGCTTTGAAAAAAAAAAAAAGGGGTTGGATTCTCAAAGAGCAGCACAGACTTGAATCACTTTTTTCTCATGGCTGATCAGAGAGAAAAAATAATGAGCTTTCTATGTTGTGTTTGACCAGATCACTTAAGGTTGCAATAACAATTGTCTTACCACGCAGTGGACTACACTGAGCTAGTAAGAGTGAGCACACTTGTTCCATCTGTAAGCAGATTTATTAATGCAAACTTCTGATAGACATTTGGGTCCAAGCATGCTGAACAAGACCTTGCTACAGGCAACATTTTGCCTTACTATCTGGTATACAGCAATGTAATATCTCTAGGAAACAACAGTATTAATATTTACAGTTATAGTAAGTCACTAGGGAACTGAAAATGCATGGACAGGTTTTCAGAAACCTAGTTATACTTTAGGAAGCCAACTTTGAAACTTCAGACTGGTTGTTCCTCTTTTCTGCATCTTCTGGATGTTTGGATGAAATATGACGTCTTGAAAAAACAAGGCAAAAAAACTAAAGGTCATACTTAGACCTAAACAGTATGCCTTTCCTCATTCAGTAGCAGCTCAGCATTTTCTATCAGTCATGCAGCTTTACTTACAGAACCTGTGTGGCAACAACCTCAAGCAGTGCTTTGAAAAACCTAAAAGCTAACATTGAAAGCTGTGCATGCAAACTATTATTCTGTATTTATTTGATCTGTTTTCTTCCACAGAAAGAAGATTCTCTTCATCTATCTCATTCATGAAGTACTTTGAAATGCCTGCCTCATAAAATCTCAAGAAGAAAAGAACTTTTGAAGAAACAGACTAGCAACAGAATAAAATCTGAATGGAAGACACAGCTTTCCTCTTTTGCCGTTTCAAAGACAGTCAGAACCCCAGGGGAGGGGGCAAAAGAGCATGAAATGCACAACCAACATGATAAAATCAATCCTATGAAAGGGAGATGATCCTCTTAAGATGTTATTTAATAATAAGATGACCATCTCCTCTACAGCATATTTCGTCTAACACTCAGTAGATATTTGAAGGCATATCTTCTATGAATGCATTTTATTCTGCCATGTCTAGTCAGACAACTGAATGATTAAATATGCACTTGTCCCTGAACACCTTAAATGATCATAAAACAGCTCCTCTATGTATTATCATCCAGCATCCCTGAGGCAAGAAAAATGAGGAGAAGAACAAATATTCATTGCTCATTCTATATATTGAAAAATGGGTCGCCATGTTAAGAAAGCACTCTTTTTTCCAGTAGAGACATGAGTTTTCAAGATGAGCTATGAAAGATTTCATTTCTCCTACTTTTCATTAATAAAATCAAATACATTTTTATTTGTAATAATTTTTGAAAGTTATCTCTAGATTTAGATTTAAAAAAAATCAGGTCATTACAAAACAAAAATGCACCCCCTGTCCTTTCCCTCAAAAGCTCTAAGGAGTATAAATTTAGATTTCAGATTAAGGATATGAAGTTTAGTGAAGAACTCTAGGGACAGGCTGCTTTCTAACAGCTACCCCAGGGAAAGTGTGACAGAATACTGAACAGGGACCGATCTCTGTGTGTATGAAGCGAGCAGATTTTTAAGCTTCCCCTTTTCTTCTTGATAAAGCTCAAGCATTCTTGCACTAACTACCAAGCAAAAATATCCACCCTTTTCTTCTTATCCTGACCTCATTAGCACCCTGTCAATTGTTTAAAAGAAGATTCCTTTTCTTTGTAAATTCTCTTTCAAACAGTACTCCCCCCCTCGCCCCTCCTGCTTCCCTCCAAGGGCCTTTAATTGTGCAGACTACAGACATTTGACAAGTATAACAACTACTTTTAATTAATGCCGCAAGATTATTTATGTGCTACCTTAATTTTAAAGAGCAAACCTGATTAAAACCAAAACCTTGAGTTCCAGCATTCTATAAATAAGCTGCAGAATCAGCAGCACAAGATGGGCATTTCCAACAAAGGACTATTTTACTAAGACATTTCAAAGAAAAATGGCAATAAATCATTGCCCATATCAATTACAAATATGCACATGCACTCTCCAGTCATAAAGTAAGATCTTCTTAAAGTCTGGAGCCCTGAAATGCACCTGTTCAATATAGTCAAGGGAAAGGAAATCGGTTTAGTTAAAAGAAACCTTCTGCCCACTCTACACCTGTGTCTAATTTACACTGTACTGATTGTGAAGTTAACACAATTAAATTTCAAATGGAAATCACAGTATTTTGCTTTTTTTGAGTGCAATTATATGCTTATCAGAACACAATCTAGAAGGAGGAAAATTCTTGGAGTCATTTAAGAGAGGTTGTTATATTACAGCAATGAATGTGAAAAAAATGAAGGGGAGGAGTTGGGGAAAGAAGGTTTCCTTCAGTGCTTAATGACTGCGGTCTTGTTTCATTTCCGCAATGTTGTTCTTGAAGTGTACAAGCACTTGACCTGAAGCCTGTGACCATGAAATCCCTCATCTTCCTTACTGAGTTTGAACACAAAGTAGTAGTTGTTCATTTTTTCTTAAGTTTAAGTAGTCAGTTCTGAAGATCTGAAGAAGAGATGATGTAGAGGAGAGTTATACAATGCTTTTAGGGTTCCAAAATGTTTTACAAGCACGTGCAAATTATTACGCTGCCACAGATATGCAGCCACATCTTGGAGGGAGCAAAGCAATTAGTTAATGGCACACTGCACCTCAGTACATTTGCTTCTGTCATGAAAAATAGTTGAAATAAAGTAATAAAATAAGAAACTATGAAGAGATGGGATATAATTTTAACTGAAAACTGCTCAGAAAACTTGTTAACCTTGCTAGTCCTGTAGGCAGTGAATCAGCGCTTGAACAGCAGCACTGGTAGGATGTGTGATCAGAAGCTGGTTTCCCCATGCATGAAGGAGCAGAGCAGCCCAGCGCTGCAGTCAGGGGGAACCCCAATCACCCAGTCAGGGACATGAGTCCCTGCCCTGGCCCCCCTAGGGCATCCCAAGAGGGTGTCAGCCCCACGGGCTGGGGGTGACACCCACCTCTGTGAGTCAGCAGGAGACCCTGTCCTGAGATCACCTACAGGCTGAGGGGGATATGGGCTGGGGGATATGGGCTCATTATGGGGGAAGAACACTTGGGAATTGCAGAAAAATTATTACGGGATGTTTAGGGGCAGAACTAAACAGGAAAGGGAGGCACCTGTAGGTGCAAGGAGCCAGGCAGCTCCTGGATGGATTGCATGTCTGAGGGCAATTACTGGAGGGATTCAGTGAATGTGTGTGTGTGTGTGTGTGTGTGAGTACACGTGTTGATGTGTAAGGGTGCTTGTACCAGCAGCTGGAGTGTGGCTACAGGGCTCAGGGGTTTCTGTGCCCCAGTGCAAGCAACTGGGGAGTCCTGGGATCCAGGGAAAGCTACCAGGCAGATTTAGCATCTCATCCAGATACTGGAACGATCCGTATTGTGTATACATAAATATATGTATGCATTTCCCACTAACGAACCTTTATTCTGGTCAGCCAGAGAGGGCAACAAGATCAGGCCATTGGCGCTGTTTGTGTTTGTGTGAGTGCCGAGCGTGTCTGTCTGTGTTGATCTGGGTGGCTGGCTATGTGTATGTGTATATACGTGGTATGTGTGTGTGTGTCTACTGGGGGTACATGCCCAGCCTCGCTACTTGCTGGACCTGGGGCATGGAGCTGGGGCAACCTTGGCTCTATGGGACTGTTGGATACAGCAATCCCTACAAGGCCAAACCCCAAACCAACACTGAAGGATATTCAGCACATGCCCTAAGCTTTATTTAGAGAAATATCCAAATTATTTTTGGCCAGGTAGAAAGTAAACTGTACTTTTTAGTGTGTGGCTAACATACAATCAGCTTCCTTTTCTTTATTCTTAATGCTGTTTCTAATCTGTGGTCCTATTCTCATACACTCCACTTACTGAACTAAGAGGTGAGAAAATTAAAATGTGGTGAAATCTAGAACACAAATGTCCTAAAAATGGAAATGAAGTCTCCCCCCAAGCAGTCTGTAGCAGGGCACAACATTTTTAATTTTATTTTTGTAAATGCACACATACACACACAAAAAAGTATGTATACACATACACACACTCAAATATACATATGTATATGTACACATATATGTATCTATATATAAAAGAAAGGTAAGTAAGAAAGAAAGGGCAATGCCATTAGTCTGGTAACTGACAGCATGTCCTCACAAATGACAGTGAATTTTCAGGTTTCAAATCAAGGGCAGATTGTTATAGGAAAGCAAGCCCACCACTGAGAGCAAAACAAAGAAAATTAGCATAAACTATATTCTATTTTCAGTCGCTTAGTACAGTTTTATTTTTCAGTCTGAAAAGGGCTGCACTGTGTCAGGCCAGATCACCTCCCAGCATGATGTGACCTTCCTTCAGGCTGGTCACTCAAGTGAAGTAAGAAAGTTTCTAGGGCACTTCATTTTAACTGTAGTAGTTTGAGGCTATTTTAGACCTTAACTTTCTCTGGTATGGGTTGCATAAGCATTTCCCATCATGTTGTTCTCTTGAGTTCGCTATAAGTCAACATTGCATATGTATATGCAAGGACAATCAAATATGCTCATCTGTGAATCACAGCACATCAGTAAAATAGAGAAAAGCTAATGTAAAGGACTAGTATGTGAGCTTCCAGGTATTATTTCAATGAAATAAAGTCCTTGTTTTGCTTTCCTCCCCCTGCTACATGTATTTTTTTCACCTTCATTTATCTATTCAGATTTCAGCTGCATGGAAATGGTTAAAGCAGAACCTAGCACTCGGCAAGGTTTGAAGCAGTTATTGAAGTTAAGGTTGAATCTTGCTTGGGTTCCCACTGAACTAGGGATGTAAGAGAGATCCTGATCTCCTTTCAGTCAGGACCAGCTGCCATCACTGGAAATCACGGCCCACTACATCTAATGAAAAATGTAGCAGAGACAATGCACACATGGCCAGGTACATCTAGTTGCATGCCTACTCATCCATGCTCTGAGCCAGCCCAGTTCTAGCTCTTCAACTGGGGAAAGTTTCTTCTTAGAAACTTCATTGTCAATGGGATGTTGATATAAACAAATCGTGTCAATCCTTTCCACATATGCATTTGCTCAACTACAAGTGGAGTTCATCTTAGATGTTTAATGTCTGTAATTTGTGAGAAGGACAGGGACTTGTCAAAAGCTGAGCACATCCATGTATTCTTTTCTGTCTCTGAAGATGAAATGTTTGCTTCCTGGCAGTCTAACCAGGAGGACAAACACTGAGATTTGAAACAAACAGTAATGATATAGCTAATACCTTTGAAAAAAATAACTCCCAATGTTTTTCCAAGGCAGCCTTGTTTTCCTCAGTCAGAAAGAATTTAAATAAACTGAGCACTATATAAAAACAAAGGAGTTATCTCTAAACTAGAGCACAGGGAAGAAATGAGGCATGTCATTTCCATTAAGCTATGCTCAGCATACACAAACAAGGAGAGAACTTACCACATTTTTAAAAGATCTGCTCCCAAATGCCTTTACTTCTATATGCTGCACACAGTTACCTATACTTGCCTTTACTTCCTCTCTTGTCCTTACATAAATACTCCAATTTACTTTGACCCTGCCTTTTACATAAGAAGAAGTCTGAACAATAGGAATCTGCAATCCCTTATAAAAGACTAATTTAATAGTCATATAAAAGGTAATAATCACCTAATAGGTAAAAATCCCACCTGTAAGACAACTGACTTTTTCTCAAATGCAACTTGCACTTATCTAAAAGGTCTATTGCAGTTTCATTTTAAAATCTCTTCATTTCCCTACTGCCCTTCCTTCCCACAATACCTATAAATACACTACAACATATTCTTTATGGATAACTACTGAAATTATCAAGAACACAAACAACGTCAGCACTTGTTTACCTGTACAAAACAAGGAATTTTGCCTTCAGTTGGAGTCTCCAATTAAAGTTAGTGCTTAAATAGGACAACTTGATATGTCCAGTCACTCCACTTTTCAATGCTAAAGTGTATCCTTAAAATATCCATGAAAAGTTTCTGACCTTTAAGGTGAGATTATCTGAGTAATTTCTTCAAAAATGACAGAAAAGCTGAATCGGATTTCTTTAGAAAACATAAATCCATTCTGCATGAATAGTCAACAAGCTCATTTTTCTTCCAGTGTTTGCTAAAACTAAAACTGAATATTTTTTTTCATAAACTGCCACTACTGTTCTTATATAAGCTCTGGCTAAAATAATATCAGAAGAAAAACATTTGATGAGAGTCCCTAAAAGACATCAGGAGCTCAGTTCTCAATTCACAGCCACTGAACTTGCCAATACAGTTGGACAACCCTAGTTCTATAATTCAACTTCTTTATTAATAAGCAAATGATAATTGATTTCATAAAGCACCTAGAGAACTATGGGCAAAGGTGCTAAATTATATTGCTATTGAAGTAACATTAAACAACAGATTTGCCACCAAGTTTCCTTATCATTCATGGAACAAGTTAAATCTCCTCTTTCAGAGGAAGCCTCCTGCACACAGCCTTTAGAGCTTCACAGGGACGGTGCAAGAAGCGAAGTCCAACAGACTTAAGCATTACCATGGTTCACCATAATTAGTCTTCACTGTGAAAACAAGCAAGCAAGGATTGATGATGATTCTCCATGATGACATAAAAAGATTTGCTTCCCCCCACCCCTTCTCACCCCCAAGAACTAGGTAATATTACTGTTTCTGGAGGATAGCATTAGACAAGCTTCCTCCTTCCCCACCACCCGGCCATTGCTCAGACACAAAATTCTCACTTCCGAGTACTCTCTGCAGAATACGCTTTCCTTTCACAGCTCCAGCCCAGCTGGAGTGCTAGGCTTTCTCTTTCTCCCAACCCTGACATTTCTGTGCTAATGTAATAGTTCCTCTGCCACTTTTCCAAACATTAGTAAACAAAATAATATTTTATGAGGCAACCTCTAAATTTTGGAAACTAGAGCTAAACAGTACCCAGTAGGGCAAATTAAGAGGAAGATAGATCCTGAACCACTATGTATTTGAGCAGAACACAAAGCCAAATGTCTTTTATAACTCCATGTCATGTGCCATAGTGAGGCTTAAGAGAGAGCTTTGGGGCTTCTAAATGGACTGGCAAATTTTCCAAATCTTTCTGCACATTTTGGAACAGGGTAAGTCTTGTCCAGTTCAGCTCACTATCAAAAAGTGATTCAAATGATTTCTCTGGCAATCATAAGTTTTTGACAAGTCCTGAGTCTTAGACCGTTAAGTATCAAATGATTCTGAGACTTTTTTCTGCTTCAGCTCTGAGAATTTTTAATTTGTGCAAAACAAGGAGAAATGGGTGCATATGTGTTCATGCAGATGGACACACACAGGAAAATGAAATATTGATTGCCTTTTTCTCCCCAAATACCACTGTTTAATTTAGAACTCTAGCTGCTCTTCCATCCCAATTTCATCTCATTTTTATTGAGAATCAGTATGTATTAATTATCAAACATGTATTAGTATAAATAATATTAATGATAAACAGAAAACCCCTGCATATATATCTTAAATAAAGACTTTTAAGACATCAGTGAATACCTGATCTGGTTGATATCAAAAAAAAGTTTCCACTTAAAATTGTTAGAGTGAGAAAAAAAATTTTGCAAGAGTGAAAAAAAAACCCTAACCCCCAAACTGCTATATACTAAGGAGAAAGAGGATCACATAGCTGGCACAAGCAGCTCTAGACAAACTCAGACAGTGATAGATTTAAAAAAAAAAAAAAAAAAAAAGGGAATCTCCACAGGTAAGATGCAGGCTGGTAATGAGGCATGTATTACCAGAAGTGCTCTAAGCAGCCTCGTGGCAGAGCTCCAACAAGACCAACATGAGAAGACTTCCAGCCTTTGAAATAAACTAACAGAAAATGGCTTGCAGTTAATTGGTAAAACTGTGTCAGGAGGAAGATAATCAAGAGAAGGACAAGCTCAAGAGATAGTCCTTGATGTACTAGGAACAAGGAAGCTTCAGCTGTCTGGACACATCTGCCAGATGAACAGTAGCTGCTTCCTAAAGACTGCTCTTTGGCCTGGCAGAGCGAGGGCTGGTGATGCAGACACGGCTGGGAGACAGACGAGAATGATGCAGCAGATATAATAAAGATCCTGAATAGAAAGGAGAGTTAGACACAGCACACAGCCCGCTTCCATGGTTGTTAGTTTATACGTTAAGGGGAAGAGGGGCTAAAGAGGAACATTCTCTATGCATATTTGTAGTTTTGTCTGTTTACTTTTCCTTGCTAATTTGGGAAACCATGCACAGCTACAGGAATAAATGGTGAAATGAAGAGATTACTTAACGATAACCAAACTTGAATATAATTTCCACCAGCAAAATCTTTCTGTTGACAACACATGAATCAGAAAGAACCTGGACAGCTTTTCAGGATCTAGGTTGAACAGATAAGACTGGCAGTTAGAAGACATATATAAAGACATATATAAAGATCAAAATGCAAAGCCACTATATTTCACACAGATCTGAATCCGATTTGACAATACTTTAGAAGGAATAAATATGGGAACTCACAACACCATTTTTACTGCAACTTTCTCAAAGCTAGAATCACACCTGAAAGATTTGGCAGACAAAAAGTAAGTGCTGAATCCCTCTTCTGAGTGACTGAATACTGCTCAGAAGCAATGTTTCCCTTTATTTCAGACTGACTGCCAGGCACCTTGAGCACCTTCTTTTCAAACTAGCACTGCAAAAGAGGCCAAAGGGACTAGAAAGGAAGAGAAGACTTTCTGCTGTGCACTAACAGCAGAAGCAGATTTCCCTGTAACTTTCACGAGAAGAGAGAGGGGTCCTGTGACATGGCCTCATTGAATGGCCCAAGTGGGATGTGATTCCATTGCCCTCAGCAGCATCACNCTGTCTCTTTACAGACTTCCTGTTTATTGTTTGCCAGATTTTAGAATAATAACAGACACCAGATTCCTATGGGGGAAAAAAAAAAAGAAAGAAGAATGAAATTAAAGTCCCCAAACAGGTGCAAGAGTATTGTATTTCAATGCCTTTCCTTAGATTACCATTTGGAGCCTTTCTGTATCACAAAGCTACCTACCTACTTATTATTGCTGTTTTTTTTTTTTTTTTTCCCCTCTGCTTCAACAGGTATTCATTT
>VYZW01048014.1:34306-57352 GCA_013401315.1 Balaeniceps rex
GGCAAATACCATTATTTCAGTGTTGCATTCCCTATTGATGCCTACCAACCTAACACTGTTGTGTACAAAGCATCATGTTTCCTCTCTGCTCCTAGGGCAAAGAGTCAGATTTTTCTCAGTGTGACGTCAGGTTTCCAGAAGCAGTGTTACCCAAGCTGCCAGCCTCAAGGACAAGAAGTTAAACAAGAGCATAAATGTCACTCTACAGGGAGCCTGTATGTTTTCCAAGCTAGAATTTAAACTGAAAGGCTGTAGGAAGCCGATCCCCATCAAGGCCAAAGATTAAAATATAATCACTTCCATACGTGCTCTGTGTATGATATTGCAGTAGTGGCCTGGCTTGAAGTTACCTCTCAAATGAGATTTCTCAATTAGCGAAATAGCTTTTCCTGGCAAGCTAAGCAGTACAGTGCTCTTTCAGAAGCTTCTCTTTTAGCATGAACAAAATGATACATTATCAAAGTAAATTCCTTATTCATTAACTCCAAACTGAAAATTGTCTCATAATGCAGCTTTTCACAGAGGACTATATGACAGAAACCATGCAGTGGAAATACGCTCTTTCAGAATTGTGTAGCACAAGCAGCCTATAAACAAGGCTCAGTTATCACCAAAAACCTTCACAGACACCAACACTTATCTCCAGCCAAAATCAAGAAATCACGTCTCTGTGGGATGTGTTAATTTCTACTCACCATTAATGAGCTTTTCCCATGTTTAAAGTAGGCTTTTCCCTGACCTCCCTCACCTTTACCCCTAGTCTCCAGAACTGGCATACATGAGTTTCTTCAGCTGCTGTAAAGGGCTCCCATAGATCAACTCCCGTTGGCTGGTAAGAATTCGCATCACCTTTTCATGAAAAGGCTCTCTTTGCTCACCCTTCATTTCCATTTTCTTACTTACTTCCTTCTAATGAAGTCTTCTCTGTGTTCGGTGTCAGCCCATGCACATCCTCTGAATTCCCCTCACATATCTCTTTCTGCTCCCTTAATTCCTCCCTGCATATTCTTTTTGCAGACTTCTCCTGATGAATATTTCAGCAGACTTTTTTGTCTGAGTTACTGTGTGATGCATTAGTTGAACTATTCCATTTCCATTAGTTTATTGTTTACCATACCCTTCTTTTCCTATAATTTCTAACGAAATCTTTGCCTTCTCCTCCCCTCCCCACACATCACACTCATAAGAGAGGCCAGAGACACCATCGCATTAATTTCTTTTGCTAGTTTTCCATTTTACCAGGAAAATCCCCACCACACCAGCAACACAAGAAAACAATCTGATTTTACCCATGTATTATTTAAAACTGGAAGCGATGCATCACAAAATAATGCAGGATGGAAATGTGTAAGTGGGTCCTCATAGACTCCTAGGGCAAAGCTGACTAAGCTTCAGCAAATGAAAGAGAAAACACTAAATCTGTTTTGCTGCTGGCCCCTGTGGATAACAGCAGGGCCCCTGTGCAAATCCACTGGCTTGATATAGGAGTTACTCTATACAGCACAAGCTTCAGTTCTGCACCCTACTGCTTGTGCAGGTGTCGTAGTTTATAGACAGGGAACTCTCCTTCCCCGTTTCCTCAGCCATTTGCTCATCCAGTTCAGCATCTGTCACTGTGCTTTCCTGCTTGATACAACTGTAGTTTTCTCACTTCATTCAGAAAATCTAACAGCTGAAATTCAGAAAGCAGGCTCACCTTTAGGAAGCGTCTGAACTAAGCAGAACTGTGAGCAGGTGTTCATTTCAGTCTTATCATCACCCTCAGTGCACGCATCTTCTCATTTTCTTTCTCTAGCTGAGAGGGGGTGGCGAAGGAAGGCAGAAGCAGCCCTGTTTCCACAACATAATTTTTTTTTTTGTTAGTGATAAATCTTCCAGGAGATTAAGAATTCTACTGATGGATTTGAAAGTAGCTGCTACTGATCTGCTTTTGCAAAAAAGGACATGTTTTTCAAGTACGAATAAAAATGCACAGGTGGAAGGAAGGTGGGAAAGGAATGGTTCTGTACCTCCGAATTTCAGAAGCTAATAAGAAATGTGATTATATAACCTCAAAGCTATATTTGACTCAATTCTACACTGACATGCCCTCAGTCAAAACACCCATGGCTTCTTAATTGGCATTCACATATGGTCACCACACTGACTGCAAGGGCAAAAGGTCAGGGATATTTCTATATAGAGGCAACTGTTGAGCTCAGCTGCTCTGATCCCAGGAGGTTCCTGAGGAACAAGAGTGTCAATAACCTAATGGGGCCTGAATACCAGTGTCCTGCTGCGCGTGTGCTGGACAGAGGTGCGGAGCGTATGTAAGAGTGGGCAGGGAAAAGGAAAAGTGATAACTCTGTGGGTCAAGGGCTGATACACTTCTTATTTCAGTGCCAGAATGATCTCACCTTCTTCCTCAACTTAACAAAAAGGAGATGTTCAGCATCTGCTGCCGTGCAAGTGGCAAAAAAGTCAAACAAGTTTGTGTTCTTCTCTGTTTCAGAGCCAGTTTTCATTAGACAAACAAGAAGAAAAAAATCAAAAGATTTCTAAAAGTAACGATGCTGACATAAAATGGAGGTATTCTTCTCTTGAAAGAAAGCTTAACAGGGCCTTCCTTGGGCTTTTTTTGGAGTAGGGGAAGGGGGAAAGAATGTAATCCAAAACCAGAGTGAATTTCAACTATACGTTTTTGTATCTTTGTAAACATTAAATCCCAACATCTTGAACAGGCATCCCTTGTATCTATTCTGTAGATGGGGCACTGGAACAGAAAACTGAAGTTGCTTCACTGTGATGAGATATTACTGATACCAGTAATGGAACCTGGACTTCTCAGCGTTCTGTCCCTGTCCTCCCACCCTCCGAGTCATATATGGCCCCAGGAGGAGCAACCACGCTGCCAACAGCAACCAAGCTGCAGAAATCCCACAATGAGCTGCCACAGAAAAAGGGAAAGGATCATCTTTGCCATGCATTTTTAAGTCTGTTACATTATACAGGTTGTCCAGATGGCTTGTCAGCAGCACTTTGCCTCAACTCCTTTGCAATTAGAAATTCTGAGAGCTGGTAAGTCTGACAGACCACAGATATTTCACAGGAATCAGTACAATTTATCTCAGGAAGCTCACAGTTTGTTTTTTTGTTCAGAGACCACTCAGGTAAAGTCGCTGTTTTTGAAGGATTTGTAATAAACAGTTACAAGATTTAATACTTAAATTTGCATCAACAGAGGCCAAGCAACTTCTTCAGTTACACATTGCATAAACAGAAAGTGCTTAAATAGTGAGGCTTGCATCCTAAACAGAGAAGTTCAGTTCTACCAGTTCTTTATGCCCACTCAGGTGTTGTTACTGTGCCTGTTCAAGCACCAGCTCTGCTCCACCTTTTCCCAGAGCTCAGAAATTAAAGCAGTCACCAAGAACGCAGGTGACCCAAGGACAAGAGGGTCTTGTCAAGTCCTACCTCTCCCATGGAGTGTACTGAAGTCAAGGAAGAAGGTTTTCTGGAGTAGGATGAACTCAGTCATACCTATTAAAAGCACTCTACTGTGCCTGAATAACATTTTTTTTTCCTTGGGCCAAGGGGAGGAACGAGAATGACCTTTCAGCCTAAAGACCTGGACCTGTTCTTAGCAAGAAGATGTAGCCTGCTCCAATGACAGAAGGACTTAAACATGCAGGGTTGTGAAACCCAGCTGCTATGCTCAACATGTGGGTATCTAAGACCTAGAAAGGGCAAGTCCTAAACCAGACTCATCTATAGTGTTTCTTATTGGATACTTCAGGTGATATCCACCCATCCTCCAACTCCACACATTTGGGGGTTTTTGGACTCCTATTTTTAGCTGTCCAACTTTGCAGGAATGAAACATGAATCCCATGGTTCTGCTAGATAACAAGATGAATAAGGGAGAAGAAAGCCAGAGTTCAACAGTAGACTCTTTGCTTATATGATCTTCGATCATTTTGGAAAACTCAAAAGCCAAAGATTAACTTTTTAATTAAGAATAATAATTAAAAAAGCCTTTGAACAAAATTTGGACTTGAACATTATGATGTTGTCAATAACCACCACTTTTAGTTTCTTCATCAGCCTGATTTTGTCTTAGCGCACAAAAGGAAAAAAATAGTACTATGATTCAGAATATGAAAAAATTAAATTGTTAGCTTAGCTTCAGGCAAGTCACTTAATTTCCTATCTTAAAAATATGGCTGATACTGTCTTTCTGCTTCCACTTTCTCCTTTTAGACTGAGTTTTACAGGAAAGGAACTATTTCTCAGCCTTAGTATGGACCATACCTAGTTCAATGAAGTCGTCTTCTAGTTTGGGATTTCATTATTAGTATTTTAAGAGAAAGAATGATCTAGGTGCTAGTAAAGACTTTGGGACAAAGGAAAGTTATTTCAAAACTTATGCTATAATTTTGCTGCACGGTCTTAGAAAAATGTATGCTTTTAGAGGAACTGTTTATCTCAGTTACAGAAAGACTTTACTGCTCAAAGGGGTTATGTATCAAATGATTTTAATTATGCCTTCACCCAGAAGTGGACCAGGATTTAAATAGCTGATGAGACTTCAAAGCAACTGCACTAAAAACTGTTGAACTACAAGGAAAACTTTTAAGGTATTTTCCCTGCAGGCTAAACTGAATTATCTTCCTCCCAGCCATAAAGATTTTTGATATATACCTCATTCAGTTCTTAACACTAAAACTGAAACAGTGGAATCAAAAAGACATCAAGTTGCCTGTAGTAAAATAATAATAGCAACAACTCCAGCTCAGAACCTTTTCTGTATACAAGGGAAACATCAGGCCTACACTGCATAATTGAGCTGCTTTCTCTGGTATTTATGCTTATTTTGTGCAAGAGCCCCTCCATTTCTACGTAGCTTTGAATATGCATCAAGGTTCTCTAACAACCTTCCTCTATCACACAGAGCTCCACCCTGCTTCCTCAGCAGCTAAGCCACAGGGAAGAGAAAGCTTGGGACTGACAACACCTTCTGCTTTTGTGGTCTTTGAAGGTGGGTCTCAAATGCCCTCTATCTTAACTACAAAAAATATGAAGCTGATTGTCAAGCCTCTTGCCTCCAATGCTGCAACAAACTACTTCAGGCTCTCTCCAAAGTGCACTGCAGCAGGATAAGTATTTTCTTCATCTTTCTTTCATTATTTTAACAATTACAGCTAAGCTTCAAGACTCTAGGTTTCCAAGTAAATGGTTGAAGTTATGCTATGTTTTGTCAGGAAATAGTCTTAGGCAGTAGGCCCTAGAAAGGACTGTCATCCTAAGATTGCGGTATTCTATTTTATATTAGGTCTTAATTTCACTGCCCTCATGTTTCTGTAATTTCCAACAGTGCATTAAGCAAGGTGACTAACATCAATCATGTGTGATTCACTCTGTCACCCTCCCCTCCGAGGACAACTGTGTGCACATTGCACTGTTTCGGCAGAACGTATACTTCTTCTTCTACTATATAGGGTTGTGGTGGGTTGACCCTGGCTGGATGTCAGGTGCCCACCAAATCTGCTCTATCACTCCCCTCCTCAGCTAGACAGGAGAGAGAAAATATAACAAAAGGCTCGTGGGTCGAGATAAAGACAGGGAGAGCATTCACCCATTACCGTCACGGGCAAAGTAGACTTGACTTGGGGAAATTAGCTTAATTTATTACCAATGAAATCAGAGTAAGAAAATGAGAAATAATACCAAATCTTAAAACACCTTTCCCCCTTCCCTCCCCTCTTCTTGGGCTTCACTTCACTCCCAATTTTCTCTACCTCCTCCCCTGCAGCAACAGGGGGACAGGGAATGGGGGTTGCGGTCAGCTCATCACACGCTGTCTCTGCCACTCCTTCCTCCTCAGGGGGAGGACTCCTCACACTCTTCCCTTGCTCCAGCGTGGGGTCCCTCCCACGGGAGACAGTCCTCCACAAACTTTTCCAACGTGAGTCCTTCCCACGGGCTACAGTTCTTCATGAACTGCTCCAGTGTGGGTCCCTTCCATGGTGTGCAGCCCTTCAGGAACAGACTGCTCCAGTGTGGGTCCCCCATGGGGTCACAAGTCCTGCCAGCAAACCTGCTCCAGCATCAGCTCCTCTCTCCACGGGTCCACAGGTCCTACCAGGAGCCTGCTCCAGTGCAGGCTTCCCACAGGGTCACAGCCTCCAGTGGCATCCACCTGCTCTGGCATGGGGTCCTCCATGGGCTGCAGGTGGATATCTGCTCCACCATTAGCCTCCATGGGCTGCAGGGGGACAGCCTGCCTCACCATGGTCTTCACCATGGGCTGCAAGGGAATCTCTGCTCTGGCACCTGGAGCACCTCCTCCCCCTCCTTCTTCACTGACCTTGGTGTCTGCAGGGCTGTTTTTCTCACTCCTCTCTCTGGCTGCCATTGTGCAGGGTTTCCCCCCCATCCCACCCTTAATTATGTTATGACAGAGGCGCTACCACTGTCGCTGGTTGGCTCGGCCTTGGCCGGTGGCGGGTCCATCTTGGAGCTGGCTGGCATTGGGTGTATCAGACATAGGGGAAGCTTCTAGCAGCTTCTCACAGAAGCCACCCCTGTAGCCCTCCTGCTACCAACACCTTGCCATGCAAACACAATACAAGGGTAGATAAGAAAAAGTACCTGTGGTGGTTGGGAGAGGGATGTGGAATGTTGGCTATTGTTTCTTCTTCTCCCAGCTTTAAATTGCTGCGCATGAAGTCATATGGTATGAAATATCCCTTTTGGTCAGTTACAGTCAGCTGTCCCCCCTCTCAACTTCTTGTGCACCCCCAGCCTACTCGCTGGTGGGGTGGTGTAAGAAGCAGAAAGGGTCTTGACTCTGTGTAAGCACTGCTCAGCAATAATGAAAACATCCCTATATTATCAACACTGTTTTGATCACAAATCCAAAACATAGGACCCTACAAGCTACTATGAAGAAATTTAACTCTATCCCAGCCAAAACCAGTACACTAAGCAACCGTTATGCATGACGGAGCCCTGCTTTCCTGGAGATGGCTGAATGCCTGCCTGCCCATGGGAAGTAGTGAATTAATTCCTTGTTTTGCTTGCTTGTGTACATGGCTTTTGCTTTACTTATTAAACTGTCTTTATCTCAACCCACGAGTTTTCTCACTTTTACCCTTTACCCCATCCTGCTGGGGGGAGAGTGAGCGAGCAGCTGGGTTCTTTAGTTGCCAGCTGGGGTTAAACCATGAAACTCCACACAAGAACCAGACAATGCCTTGCAGAAGAGCATATATTGCCTACTCTAGCAGGCCACACTCAGGATCAATGCTGAGCACTCTGTCTCTGCCCCTCACATATCCCCTGTGTAATCACATCTGTTTTTCCACATGAACTCCATTTCACAGTCCCAGGATAGCTCAGTCTTCTACAAAAACCTAGATTTCTCTTTAGGGTGGAAAGAAGATAAAACTGGTTCTCATGGTTCCCATGGATAACGTATTTCTGTTACAAGTTGGGAAGCAAAAGTCAAGAGAATTGCTCTCTTCTACACTTCTGGAAACAAGTGCGACTTTTTCTGGTTTTTACATGTTATCTATTCCCTTGCTGCCTTCTCTTTGCAGAACTCCTGCTAACAAATGCAAGGTTAATTAACTGCACATGCTGCCTTATTGATGATAAAAGATAGAATTCTCTACCTGGGATCTCATTGGTAGAGAACAGAAGAGGAATCCTTGTTCATCTCTCAGAAAACAAAGATGCACTGAAAGAAATCTCTTACAACGTATAAAGAGAAGTTTTTTATGCTGCTTGTAGAGTAAGATTGGTGTAATGGTCAAACTAAACCACTTGGCTGTTTATCTTAAAACGTTCAAGTCTGCCACAATGGAGCTCATATTGCTAAATGTGAAGCTGAATGCAGAAACACTAAACTAATAAGATTAAGAAAAAAACCACTTAATTTTGCCTTCAAAAGGCTTAAGGTTACATAGCCATAGCCAATATCTTTGTCACCTGAATCACAGAATCGTTGAGGTTGGAAGAGATCTCTGGAGATCATCTAGTTCTAACCCCTGCTCAGAGCAATGTCACCTAGAGTGTCACTGTGCAACTGTTCAGACAGGTTTTGAATATCTCCAGGGATGGAGATTCCTTAACCTTTCTTGGCAACCTGTTCCAGTGTCTGAGCACCCTGTCCACTGTAAAAAGTTCTTTCTGTTTAAAAATAGATTTTCTGGTATTTCAATCTAAACCTATTGCCTCTTGCCCTTTGACTGGGTGCTGCTGAGAAGAGTCTGGCTTTGTCTTTACCACCCCTATCAGGTATTTATATGCACTGATTAGATCACCCTGAACCTTCCCTTCTCCAGGCTAAACAATCCCAGTGCTCTCAGCCTCTCCTCCAGCAGATGATCCAAGCACTTAATAATCCTCATGGTACTTTGCTGGGTTCACTCCAGTACATCTGTGTCTCTCTCATACTGGGGAGCCCAGAACTGGACCCAGCACTCCATATGTCTCTCATCAGTGCTGAGCAGAGGGGAAAGATCACTGCCCTCAACCTGCTGGTGATGCTTTTCCTAATGCTGCCTTGGAGGCTGTTGGCCGCCTTTGCTGCGAGGGCACATTGCTGGCTCATGGTCAACACCAGAACTCCACCTGTTCTTTTCTGCCAAGCTGCTTTCCAGTCCAGCTGAAACACCATGGATCACCACAGAACTATTCATTTTCCTTGTATGTCCTTTTCTTCTCCTCTCTTTTGTATATTGGTTGGTTGTTTGAAATATCCACTCTGAAATAAGAAGCTGACTACCTTCCTCTCACCCTCACCAGCTTTTGCACGGTCATGTGTCATTCCTAATCAATCACTAATCAGTGCCATAATGTACAACAGAGTTCATTGGTTAGGTATCCATCATCTCAAAGTATTAATCATGACTTTGGTTTTGATATATCTTTGGGAAGACTGATGACTGATTGCAAATCCCCATCTTAAGAACGAGATGGTTCACGCACCGCTGTGCACAGTGGGGTTATATTATGAGGTGTATAGTCTTCTTTTAAAAGAACACGCATATCTTGCCATCTTTTCCTTTGCCCAACCGTGAAAACTCCAGTACATATTTTTGTACAGGTGCTTTCCCACAAGTGATTATAGGAAGAACTTCCATCTCTAAAAACATAGTACAGAATAGAAAGAAGATCCCGAGAAACATAGAAACATAAAAAATAATTCCATTCTCAGCTGAAAACAAGCTTCTCCATCTTGTATATTCTTTCAGCTGGTCTGGAGACACTCATGATCATGGTGTACGGTTCAACTATTCAATCTTTGTTACAAGTATCTTTGGGGTAATTCCATTACCATCCATTCTGCATTGACCCAGCATCTCTTGGCTACAGTTTTGGTTCCATGATATCACCCGCCCCTTCCAGGGGAAAAAAAACCCAACACACTTTTACTAGTTTTTGCAATTTTGGAAAAAAATATTTATAGCTATAAAAGCATCTCAATTCTGTAGCAATGTGATGTGTAGGGGTTTGAGTGCCACACTAGCATCAGCCTGGAATTTGATGAATAATACAAAAAAGGTGGCTTTCTTCACCCACACAGCAGTGTACCCCATAAATAAACCAAGGCCACATTATCATATTCATTGTAGTCTGAAAAAATATTGTATTGAGACACTAGTAGCAGACATGAAAAACAAGACATCAGAAATTCCATTCTAGTGCAGGTGGCAGAATTATTTACTGCCACTGGGTCATGTTACTCCTAGGTTCCTTAAATTCATACTGAGGGAGTATACCTTTCTGGCTCTGACACTGAAAATAAAACTACTCCAAAGGAAATATACTCTCAAAAATGGCTACAGGGTTCGGGGATAGGTAGACTTTTTGCGCACTGCTCAAATGCAGTACAAATAGGAGATGGTAAGACAATAATTTCACAAGACAAACTTTTATCTCCCCCATCTTTATCTAAACTATTTCATCTGTTATTTCTTTTAAAACGTTGAATAATTTGACAAAGAAATTAAGTACACAGTTAAACCCCTCACTTCCAAGAAAACCTCATTTCCATTTAAGTCCTACAAATACTCATTTCTTTTTCTCAACACTTACAGTTTGTCTCTGCACTCAGGGCAGAATGAATCTCCTTTCTTTCAGCTTATTACTATTCCCCATATTTTACATGGGACACAATATAAAAGACTGGTGAGTTTGTACTGCAGGAATAAGAGGTAGGGAATTTATGTAACCTTCAATTATTTTAAATAGATCCCTACATTTGTGTGGAAACACAAAACCAAGCAAAAGTGCTTTGCAAACGGTGCCTAAGCCAGGTAAGCATACATTATTACTAAGTACAAAATGCGTATCACAAGCATGAGTTTATAGGGTACTAACAGCTTGAAATCAGCCCGTCAGAATTTTGCTCACAAGGTAACTTCCCACACAGCAAATTAGCTGACAACTTTGCCTTACAAAAATACAGAGAAGAAGTGTCTTCTGGATGACAGTCAGGTGCTTCTATATTTGTGATATAGATGTTCTGCTAATTTATGTTGCCTGTAATGCATATGGAAGTTGAAGATGAGGCAGACAGAAGAACTTTTCAGGGTACCCTTGACATGAAAATTACTTTTGTGAGAAGTATCTATGCACAATTACCAGATGCACTAAAGCAAAAATAGTCACCTGCTTTTGATAATTATATAAGTCTACAGAATGAGTGTTGGAACAACTTAACTGCACTGAAAAAGGTGAGGAAGATACCAGGGCAGTGATATCAGCCCTAGCTTTCTCTTCCATCCTAGCTCAGAATTTAAGATGCATCCTACTCCTCCCTCATGCTTCATGACTTGGGGAAATCCAGCTAACTCAAAGCTAGAAACTGTATTTTGACAAATCACTGTTTTCTTTCTCTCCTATCAACATAATGTGCATGCGGCTCCTTGAGGCATCTGAAACTGCAAAATATAGTCCAGAGCTATAGAGCAGACCTAAGGAATAAAGTCACAGTGAAAAGAGTAATAAAACTGGATTTTTGGCAGGAAAAAAAATAAGAAGAAGATAAGAAGTCAGCTGCAGGGAAGAATGAGACTAACAGCTGAAGAATTAGTTTGGAGGAAGTTAGTGGCAAATGTTGTATAAAGGCCTTTTTATTGACATCTGAAGTAAAAATGGAGAGTGAGAGGAATAGCAAATGACACCTGTCTAATTAGTTTAAAGTACTGGACTTCTTCAGGTACAAGTGTGTAATTTTTAATGCAGTTCAGTACCCAAATTGCAATGTTGGCAGGGAGAGGATAGAGTTTGACAAAGTCTTGGCTGGTTCACTCTCAAAGCAGAATTACAGCAGGGACTAAAATAAACCTGCCCTCAGAGGTTACATTTTGTATCACTGAAATAATGGATTACATTAGCCCCAAACAATACTTTGCTTTAATTTCTTAATTTAAATTTCTTCTTCTATCTATGTTAAACTTTTTTTTAAAGGAAAAAGCAAAACCTTTTGAAGTTTGAGATACTTAAGGATCTTTAGCACAACAAAGTTAATATGTTTTATCTTTCTGTGGAAAATTCTTCTGGCCAACAACTCTTCCCAAGCTACCTTCAAACTGTAAACCATTTGGGTCCTCATCTACTATTAATAAAAAGACAATTATACAGCTATACAGCTAAGGGCTTATAAAAAACGTTCATATCTCAGACACTTGGGTCCTCCCTCCGAAAAGCAACTCTCCACAGGGAATCGCCAATTAGAGAGTGGTACCCACAAGAGATGCTAATAAGTCCATTAACATTTCATATTTTAATGAGTGATGTGTAAAGAACAATAAAACTACTAAAAAAGTTGTGAAGCATAAAGAGTGGTGAAACAGTAAATAATTATGATGAAAGGTCAGTCACAATATGAAATCTGAATCTCCTGGTGAGTGTTACATGGTACTTTGCAGATCAGGGGGGAGCCCAGGCCTGTACACTCTGCCTCTCATTAGGTTTCTGTAATTCCTGCTTGGCACATGTTAATGCGACTAAAATTATATAGCGTGACCTCAGCCAGAACAAGCAGTAGCTTGTCAATGTCTATATGTATACACAGCCTTTGTTTTAAATAGTTCCAGTCTGTTAAAAGGGGATTTTATTACTGACAAACTTGAAGCAACCCTTTTAAAAATCCACTACAGCTATACAATCGAAGGGCTGCTGTGGAGCACAGGGAGTCCCACAAAGATTTGAACCGTCCAGCACAGCAGAAGTCCCAGCCCAGTGCTATGGTCAGGGGCCAAGAAATTTTGGGATGTGTAAACAGAAACAAAGATAGCAAATTGGAATAGGGAGGCAATTTTACTGCTGTCTGCAATGTTGGTTGTATTGGGTTTATGTGGCAAGGTTTTGGTAGCAGGGAGGCTGCAAGGGTGGCTTCTGTGAGAAGATGGCAGGAGACTGGTGAACTCCGTTTCTTTCTGTATCTGCACATAGGCTGGGTGCTTTTCTGATAATGTACTTTAGTCGTATCTACTATATACTTGAGTCAAACCAAAGCTTTCAGGCCCAATATGAAAAAGTTTAAAGGTTTGTGATACAGAGACTAGTTTGGATGATACAGTAGGCCCTTCTGATCTTGAATTAAATTTTAAGAAAAGCCAAAGCACAGTAGATTAATACAAAGCAGGACAGAAGAGCTTAGAAACTTTTCACATCCCTGTGAAAGAGCTTCTGCAAAATGTTCCTCATTGGCAAGATGGAGAAAATGTGTGGCACTTATCAGACCCATTTCTCTCTTGACGAGCTAGTTTCTCTCCTCTGAGGAACAGCCCTGGCTCATAATGAAGCCTGTGAAAATGCCGGGGGTTATTGTTGCTGCTCCTACCATGGCAAGTATCAAAGGAACCTGCAGAAGGATTTGTGTACTACTTCTCTAAAGATGGTACAAGCAAACAGAAAGACAGGCTGTGCTTCGGGGAGTCCTAGCCTAGGAGTATGTAGGTGTTGAAGGAACAGAGTGGTGTTAGTGGGGAAGAGTCCCCTGGCTACAGCTGAGCCTTTCTTAGTTTGCTTTACATACCTTGTGGGTGAAATATCTCAGTTTGTCCCGAGGTCTGCGTGGTAAGCATGTCTTTTTCCATCAGTTTCACTGAGTGGCCTAAGCACTAGGTTTGAAATACCAGAAACAGCCATGACAGAAGTATCAACACTTTAATGTGTACAAGGTGAATATTTTGCTAAATTTAAGAGTTGTTTGTGGGCCTGGAAGAGAAGGCACAGTATAGGTAGAGGTTATAACCAGAGATGAAGCTCTGGTTGTAGATGAACTTGGAGGTTGTACATGCACTTGCGCATGGACATGAAGGACGAGGCTGAGAGAGCAACGACTCTGTGAAAAGGTAAGCAAATAAAGAGGCTGAAAGCACAATGGCAAACCCCTCCTGCACGAGCTGTCCTCCTTACTCATTCTGGAAATCTGGAGTTCACCAGGCTTGC
This sequence comes from Balaeniceps rex, assembly GCA_013401315.1. Classification (NCBI taxonomy): domain Eukaryota; kingdom Metazoa; phylum Chordata; class Aves; order Pelecaniformes; family Balaenicipitidae; genus Balaeniceps; species Balaeniceps rex. The sequence goes on from VYZW01048014.1 coordinate 47,756, forward strand.
GCAGTGCAGGCCTGTGATTTAATGGTGTCCGCAGCAACATCTCTGCAAACGATCCTTTCTTGCCCGGGTTCGCTGAGATGGTGCAGGCCGTCCTGGCCACTGCAGAAACCCTGCCAGATGCCACCTATGTGGTGCACCATGTCTTCTCAATATGTAATATACCATATATATACCATATTTATATAGATATAAATAACCTTTCACTTACCATAAAACCACTGAATACATTAAGCTATCAATAATGTATTTCAGAAATTACCCACCTGGGTAGAGTTCATCTATACCATAATATTTTCAGTTGTAGCCTCTGAAAACAATTCTGCCTTTAAATTGCATATAAAAACAGGTGTTTCTTGTGCATGTAAATTAAATTTTCACAATAAGCATGCAAAAATATGGAATCTAATTTTACAAGATATCATCCTTTTGCTTTGTTTCTCAAGATTGAAATTTAAAGCAGAACATTAGCACGTATTGCTTTATTTAAAGTTTATGTTAGTGCAGCAACATTAGGAACAAAGTGCTATACTGTAATATACAAAGTGCAAGATACCAAGCACATGAAATAAGCCTTTTTCCTGTTTTCCCCATATCACATAAATTATAAACACACACACACAATTCTTGCCATTGAAGGAGACTTTTGAGAGATAATTTGCTGATGTATTGAAAAACAAAAGAAAACCACTAGATTTACAATTGATGCAGATTACTTGCTTGCTGTTTTATCGAGTGAATAGTTTTTCTAGGTTAAATGCAAATATGAGATGCAGAAATTTATAAAAGAAATTACTGCTAAAGTTAGTGTGAGTCTCTGCAAACAGAGTATTTATTAAAATGTAAAAATACTGGGATTGCACAATTTTTTCAGAGACTGCACACTAGAAAAGCATTAAAAATGACATTAATATTTCTTCTGTCTCATAGAGTTTATAGAAGAAGGAGAATACAGTAATGAAAAGACTCTCAGTGGGAGAAAATTATTTGAATTTTACTGGGTTGAAAGGAACCAGGAGTGTTGTATGAATTAAGCATAATATAATTCTACAGCCTGAAAAAAAAAATTCTGATAATACACTTAGAAATTAAATACTTTTTTAAGGGTTAACTTACCTAGGCAAGTAGCAGTAGTGGGATCTGTTTGTTTCGACCCGATTAACAACAAGCAAAAACCAAATCATTAGCAAGTGCAGCCCTGCTGCCATGCTCTTTTCATAAGGCTAGAACTTTAGTTCCTGAACAATAAACTCCCACCAAAAGTCCAGAAGACTCCATTTCTCATGAAATGGCAAAAGATTTCCAATAACATTTTGTCAGTTGCTAATTAAACAATTTCAACTCACCAATATCTGAGTTGGTTTAGGGCTTGGGATTTTTTTTTGTTGCTGCTTCTTTCTACTTCTGTATTTTGAAAGGGCATATGGTAACATATCTTTTGTTAAACAGTGTAAGAGCCACATTTTTTTTCCTCTTGCTAGGAAAAAATATAACAAAACTAACTTTGTCCTTGGTAATTGAATTCCGCTTCTGAAGAAACCGAAGAGAGTTCTGCCACACCATTCGGTGAGATCTCGTTTTTTTTCTGAACACCCTCCCCACGATTTTTTCATATGTAATTCAATGATTCGACCCACCACATTACTGAACAATATTAACATTACTGTAACCCAGGTTCTCTGTTACATAATAGAATAGCCTTCATTACAAGGCTTTTGCATACTGCTCACCAACTTTCTAACCTGTAATCTTACAATTGATTTAGTGGTGAACTATGATTTTAATCCCCAAGGTGTAACAGCTGACCCGGTTGCATGAAAGGAACAGCTGGCATTGTCTGGTGTAATCCCAGGTTGAACGATATACTACAAACAGGGGTTTAAAACAACAGGACTGTGATGCCGTGAAAAGCCGAAAATCAGGACAGTTGATACCTGTATAGCTACATAAAATTAAGCACCATCCTTAAAGTTGAACGGAGTTATTTTCCTACTATAAAATGCATATAGAGAAGGAATTTATTACAGAAAAAGAGAGAGGCAGGAAGAGATTGTGCCTTCTGGTGTCCAATGCCAGCTATAACTAAAAACATCACAGAGGAGGAGAAATGAAATGTTGCATTCATTCTGACATGGCAGTAGGAATGCATGGAAAAGCAGAGCATCTTGGAAATTTGAGGAAAAGTGCAACCAGGTGTCTATTGAAACCCTTGTTATTTTCTGAGTGTGTCCTTCAAACTTTTTTGTTTGTTTCTTTTAAAACTGACCACAAGAGAAAACACAAGCCTTGTTAGCTGAAGATCACACTTGCCCTCAAATATTAGAAGGTGTACAATAACTTTGCAGCTGCAGAGGCTGTGCATGTTTATGTGTATTCTTTAAGTGTCAGCCAGCCAATCCAAGCCTGTTGAGAAACTGTGTTTACTGTTAACCCACCCTCATGTACACCTCTCTTTCTGTCTGGCCACACCCTGCCCTTAACAGTTTGTTCTGGTAAAAACTTGCATCACCACAAGACTTTTGTTCTTTAAGAGATGTCTGCAGGGAATATTGCTTTCACTTACTCAAAATTCCCCAAAGCCCTTACATCTGAAAATACACAAGAATATGTTCTGGGTGTATGAAATATGAGCCTTTGGAGAAACCATGATTATCTGACCTAAAAACATTAGTTTGAAGACTTGTGCTGAACAGCAATGCAGAAATAATTCTTTAGGAAGCAATGCAGAAAGATGTTTGCTGAAACTACTAACAGTAGACAGAAACTGGGGGTGGGAGAGGGCAGGAGAACTGCCAGTCAGTAAACATTTATCTATTCAGCCTTTGCTCCCACAGTTGTAAAAAAAAGTGAGACTCTGAATGCCACATGATATAGTAGGCAAGCTAGAACAGCACTAGTGAACCACTGTCTTAAAAAAAAGTAATAAAATAACTAACAACAGTCATGGTTCAAACACATGGTTATGCCAAGATACTGGGACTTTCCCACTGATTGGCACCAACTCATGGGAAGAATGTAATAGATGAGAATGGAGGAATTATATAGTACTACCCATCTCTTTGCCTATTTGTATATGCTTACAGGGAACAGAAGCACAAAACCCCCAAACTCCAACCTTTTAACAAAATCGTACTTCTGTGAAGAAATACCTCCCACATAGCTTTTACTGCCCTGTTCTCCTAAGCTAACATCCTATTGCCTTTTCTGCAACCAGATTTTCAGTTCAGGCTCACCAGCCATGGATGTGCAAGTATGGCCTGCTAAAGGAATCTACAGGCAGCGGGGTTGTAACAGAATTTAGGATTTGGATCAATAGTGTTTGTTACTGAAGGATCCACACCGAACCTTATCTGAGTCAGATCTGTTTGGTTGCTGACATCATCTTGAGGAAAGGCATGACAATCCAAAAAATACCCAGAGCTAAAAAACTTGACAGAGGGAAAAGCCATTACTTATCAGGAAAAGAAGCTGCCAATATAAGTAATGGTTATTATTAAAACAGAAATTATCTTGCATGAATCACATTAGGTAAGATTATTGGTAAACTAACAAATATACCTACGCTCAAAAACGTTGCAATGCGCCCTGCAGGCAAATGCCAGAATTTCTTCCCTTAAAAATCCAATTTCGGATTTGTTGCAAGCTTTATTTTGTAGAAGAAAGTTCACAGATGTACTTTGCTAATAACTTCATTAAAGCACACCTGAACAGATTAACAGCCTCTCTGGTCTCCCTCGACTAGATTAGTAATCATCGTTGATAAAAGATCTGCTCACATCAAAGAGATAACAGACTTTTCCCTGGAGAGAATACCATTAATGCCCAGCAACTGTTGATGGGGTAAGCATTGTGAGGAATTATGTCCTTGAAATGTGTAAATGCACATCTGCTGTGGAAAATTTTTGTTATTGTTAAACAATGCTAAATATTCAGTAAAATGCAAACAAGATATTGTTCTGCTTTGCCTATTTTCTTCAAATAAGCAAGAGAAGAATTTCAAGCAAGCAGTAATCCATGTCCACTACGAACTAGTCTTATCATTCCTGTTGCCTCCACAGCTCAATTTCTATCTACACACAAAACCAGACAAAATGACCAAGTTACTCATAATTTACATGTCTGCAGAAAGGAGAGTAGAAAACACTTTTGTATATCAAAGCAAGTTAGACAGCTGCCTGTAGCCCACAATCTGGTTCCCACCAATTGCTAATAAAAAAATAAAATTAAATACTACCACAAATTAGTAAGACATAAAACATCTGGTATTAAATAAGTCATATTATATTGGTAGTTGGAATGTTTTCCTCTGAAGAAGCCTTTCAAGTCTACCTGATTATGGGAAATACAATGATATTTTACCCATTTTACATTCCTACTATTAAGCATCCCTTGGAAGGAGAAGCCAGAGCTTGCCTATTAGAGAACTTCTGGCCACAGATGACCTTTAGCAGTAAAAAGGGGTTTGTCTTCTCAAAACAAACAAAACAATCTAAACTTTGTGAAGATAACCTTGAGAACATAAAGCAATTCAAGCCTGTTTGCACGACAACAGCTGCACTCTATTTTTGCCCCAGCGTTCAAAGACGTATCTGCATTTACGTCAAATGAATCAGGTAAATAACATCCTTGTATGCATCCTTTTATTTTTCAAACCCGCTCATATAATTTTGGCTTTTTGTCACCAACCATTTCCCGAGGAGGGCAGAAGTACTAATGAGCAGTGACGGCTGCACAACATATACGCCCCTCGTTATTGGAGCCATGGACAAAGGCTGTACAGGGAATTCGTCCTACGTATTCACGCAAGGCCTCAAGAGGCCTCCAGCAGGGGAGCAACATCGTCAGCCTCCATGCTGACCCTATACCTGCCTCCTCAACCCCAAGGGAAAGGAAGCAGCCAGGCCTCTGCTATGGCAGGCAAACAGGAGACTGGCTAACCAAATCTTTCCTTGCCAACAGTGTTTGGAAACTGAGGTGATGTCAGGAGAGAGCGAACAAGAGTTGTAGTCTGTTAAACCAACCCCTTCACCACAAGCACCTGGAGAACGCCTGCCAGGCTACTCCACTTCTCCAGGTTTGCAAAAATCCTCTCCTCCGCTTCCCCTTCGCCTGTGCTCGGGGGACCGGTTGTGCCCTGAGCACAACCAAAGAGCCTAGCACTATCCTGCCAACTGCTGCTTCTGCAAGGACCAAACACTGTGCAGTACAGGCATTTTTAGCCAAGGAGAAAGAGACTGAGCTTTCAGAAATTACTGTGGAATCACAGAGCCAACAGATTTAGGTTGAGGATAGGAAATACATTTTAAATTGGTGTATAAAAATAAGAGAAGGGGGTAATTTGAGGAGAAGAAAGATAATTTTCTTTGTCTACTTTATTCAGGGAACAGCAGAGTGAATCAGTGACGGTGCTAAACAACCGAGAAAACCAGTATTTTATCCTGTTATTGCTACAGCAATACAAAGGACATGCCACTGTCACAAGATATGATGGCACCATTAAAATAGCCCAGTAAAGTGCTGTTATAAAAAAACCTCTGAGTAAGTGCAAGGCCACGTCAGTACCTCAGAGAATAGTTTCTTCTTGTAGGTTTCCATGCTTCAGGGGATTTTTAAATGTTTCAGACAAATCTATTTCCAACTTATTCTCTGTAATTATTCCTGACATACTTTTATATTAGCAGGGATGGGTTTGCATCTGAAAACTTCCAGCCCACCTTCTTTACTTATTGAATCTTGTGCTGAAATTGTAATGATCCTAAATATCTTATACCACATTGGTTTCTGTTGCCACAGGCAAATGTCACAAACATGTGATGACCTAACAGCAGGACTGGGCAGAAGGAGCAGGTGGGTAAATAATGGAAATTGCCTTTCATTGTGCAGTAGTTGAATAAAACCAGAGGAATGCAAAGTGATGGACAGTGTATTGGGTACTCACTGTGTTTTCCCCCTTCATTGCCAGACTACCACCAATTGACAACACAGCCATTCTTGTCAAGAGTAAACATGAGCTAAGAAATCGTAACTGTATGAATAAGGCTGGATGGGTTACTGCAAAGCTCCATATTCCAAGCCAGAAGTAACAGATTTCTTCCGCTAAGGATATGGCCTCAACCTCACCCTCTAGAAGGAATTAATCTCCCTTTAAACCTAAACATTATTTAAACCTAAACATTAAGAAACACTTCCTGCTATTGCAGACAGACCAAATGTGTGTCAGTGATCTGGTTTAAGTATGTCTAGCCTTCAACCAAAAAATTCTGTCTTCTGTTTAAATGCAGAAGTCTAACAATTAGATATTGTATGCACTCTGTTTTTAATAGGCAGATACAAGAACAAGTACCCTATCTGTTAATTAAGCTTTTTGTATCTCTCCTTCTGAAGCATCTGAGAATGTCAAATAAGCCATTATTAATTATCACATGCTTTTAGTCATCTTTTGAATTTAGCATTTTATCATCCTACTGAAGGATTCACCACTGCTGTTGAGCATACTTCTCAGCTGGCTTTGCTAAGGTGGCTGTTCGTCCTGACTTCACCTGTGCCTACTAAAGGAGATTATCACATTAACTGAAGCTACAATGGGCCTTAACTCTGAAAACAATAAATAGTTCAATAAAGGTATGTTCAGTTGAAAGCAAACATGCATGAAAGGGTCCATTTTTAGGACATTCTGCTTTGAAATTAAGAAGATAAATGCTGTTAAATATTGTGTCTGTGCACTTCTTTTTGACAAAACAATAGAGAGAACCAAGTCACTGCACATACACCTCAACTTTTTTCTGTGTTTTCATTTCACCTACTCTCTGCTGATCCCCACTGTAGCATGTTACAGCAATAAAATTTACTATGTATAATACAGCAAGAAATGGGGAAAAATAATTATTTTTGGAGGACACATTTATGGGGTGGAGAGAGGGAAGCAAGTTATCACTGGACACCATTATCATGAGATATATGCCCATTAATTTAGAATTTAACAGATTCTTAAACAAGCCAAGAAATTGCAGAGTCTAATTCATTGTCCTATTTTAAAATATTTTACAATTTAAAAGGAAATTTTAAAAAGAAATGTAGAGTGTTTCTGAGACAACAATCTGGACTTTCAAGTGTTCAGATCATAAAAAACTTTTAGAAAACCCTAGCTTTAATCACGAAAATATTTACAATGGTGAACATATAACTTGACAATGTTATCCACAAATGCACAATGATATGCATGGTAAATTATGTAGAAATAATCCGAATTACTAATAGAGGTATGGTTGGAGAATTTTAAGCTTTAACACAAAATACTTGTGCACATTAGAAGTTCTTTAATATCATATATCAAATCAGACAACAATGTGACTGGATATTAAAATTAGCAATGTACTAAAAATGGAATAATTCAGCGGGGAATCTAGCAGCATACATCTTAGCTTCAAAATTAAATTATTCACTCCCTTGCAATTATTACTATTCCCCATTTCCCTGCTACATACTCACAGAACAAATTTTTGGATTTTAATTTGTACTGTTTTTCCAGTCTCTTGTGTTTCCCATTTTAACTCTTCTTTTTTCTAATGTGTAAAAATATGACTGCCAAGTTAATTTTTTTCTTGCTGAAAGGTCATAAAGTGGCCAGAGTTTTTATTTTACTTTGAATTAAGTGATCTCAGCAGTGATGTGTGTCTAAAATTAAGCTCCTGTACATTGTATGTAGAGATGATGTGATGGGTTGACAATAATGGGAAAAAAGAAATCTTGCTGGAGTAACCTTATTTTACCTGAAGGGTCAGAGGGAGCGGGAGAAGGATGAGGTTCTTTTTCCACCATTACTGTGCACAATGTTGACAAGGGAAAATAAAATAAAAAAAATAAAAAAACAACCTGCCAGGTAATCTTGGTTTTTAAAATTGTACTGAAAAGCAGATGTACTGTTTCCACTGCATACCTAGTTAAGTATTTCAGACAAATAGCAAGTCATTAAGTACAAAAAGAGTAAAACAACATTATAGTCTGATGAAAGGAAGAGCATTTCTTGGACACACTGTGGGATTTGGACAGCAAAAGCCACTTTTCAACTGCCATGCAGTTGAAAATTCAAGGAGACAAGAGTCAAGAGATAAATGCTCCTGGCATCCATTGTAATATTTTGTAACAGCTCTGTTTAATTAAAATATAAATTATCTCATTACTAACACCAAGAATACCTAAAGTAGTTAGAAAGGCTCTCAACAGAATAAGAAACATAAAATAGAAACCAGTTACAAGGAGTTTGGAAGCAGACATTGCTCTAAATAGAGGATTACAATTGTTAGATTTAGATGTGCACAAATTAAGTGCTGTGAGGCAAGAAGGCAAACAAGAAAGTTGACTCTTGAAAAGCAAGCTCTCTTTCTTTCCTTGCTCATTGGTTCTCCACCAACTACCTGAGAAGCAAAGATCACTGATCCTTTGAGTTTGGGGTTTGTGGGGGGGGGTTGTTTGGTGTGGGTTTTTTTTTCTTTTTTATTTTTTTTTTTTTTTAAGTTTGTGTGGAAATAACATTGTTCCTTTCAGAAAAGCAGGATTTAAGGGCAGATTAGTGATTAGTGACCATGTAAAAATGTCTGAAACTAAAGGAACTGTGACAGGCTTCTGAAGCCTTAAAACATTCACAGTCACGCTGAAAGCTCCCCTCCATATGCACGTAGGTGGTTGGAAAATCGCTTACCACTGGATTCCCAGCAACAATGTTTTTCCGTGTATTTCTCCTTTGAATAGATGGTCTCCAACAGCCAGTCAGACTCTGGTTCCTGCCCCATCCTTCAGTCATGTTGCTTCTAACACCTAGTCTCGGGACAAAGTTGTCATCTCTATATTTAATAGCTATGGGCCTGGCTGATCTGAGGCTAGAAACTTTAATAACAGCCATGAAAGAGTGATGCTCAATAACATCATACTTAAAAGGAAATAGTCTTCATTTGCCAGCTTTTTAATACACCAGAGACCTTATAATCAATAGATGTCATTGTTTTCCATGTCAGTTCTGATTTGCTAAGCCTAAGAGAGTTGGAATACAATTATTTGCTAAAACAAGAACCAGAATTTTCCCTGAAGTTTAACTGCAGAACATTTTGGAGTTCACTGGAGTGAACAATATTACTGCTACCCTGTGCTTCCCCCTGCCCCAACAATGTATTTCTGCCTTCTTCAGAGCTCCTAAATCATCAAAATACAGAAAGTGCAGCTACTTTCATAGCCTCTGAACATCACTGGAAGTCTCAAGAGAAAACATTTTATTCTGAGAATTCTGAGTCAGATTTCTTGATCAAAGAGATTGGGATATAAAAGCTCAAATGAACTCCCAACCCTTTTACGATTCACATGTCAGTGTTCCTGGAAACACACAAACACCACCCCCACCCCCTTCATCAACAGCACATTGAAACTCAGCCTGGCCCAATGGTTCAAACCTCGATTGTCCATTCTATCATCATTCCTTGACAGGACGTCTGAAGAAAACAAACCATAATGCCAGCTACAGAACTCTTGAAACTTTTCTGAACTTTCTACTTTTTGTAGAAATGTTGTCCAATTGAACAGACATGTAAATATATATTTAATATATATAAA
>VYZW01048015.1:1519-25992 GCA_013401315.1 Balaeniceps rex
GTACAGTTTCTGTGCTTTTATTTGTTTTCTTTACCAATGGGGACATGAACATATGAAAAGGAACATACTATTTTATATATACTGTGATGGCCCCTTAATACCACAAGCTGTGTGATCTACCAAGCATGGCTGATCAATGAGGCTGACATTATTTATAAAATGTCAAAGGTGAGACTGGAGTTTTTACCAGTTTGAGAGGATATTAAGTGAATATAAGCTGCTACTGAAAATGTTTACATTAAAAAACCTTATTTCAAACATTTATTTTTAAACACAGCAGAATTCTGATTTCCTAAAGCACTGCAGTAACTTCTCATAAATTCCAAAAAAGGAGGAGTTTGAAAAGAGATTCAGAGAGATGCATCTGAGGTCTGCAGACTGCCTGTAAATAGTCTTTCTTTTCCTTTTAGAATTGGGTACAACTTACTTTCCATCTTAGGTAATGCACCAAATCTGGGGCTTGCTGAGAAAATTCCTACAATAAAAGGAAATAGTCAGATAACTTACTCATTTGAGCAACTCACCAGCACTCAAAAACAAAGACAGTATTTTTCTTACAAGCTTTTGCATTTCTGAAGGTGAAGACTGTACAAAAATCTTGTAAGTCCACTAACTCAGATTTAGGAATATTGGGGCACTTCCCATTCCACTAGTTCTCAGTGCATCTGTTTTGGTGTGGTCCTAGAGTCATAGGAGGAAAATAATCTGGACTTTGCAGGATTCACTTCAGGCAGGGGTTCAGAGCGTAAAACAACATGAAAGCATGGCTGCCACTGGTGACACCTGCAGCACTGCAGGAGGAGGGGATGGTGGCTTATGTTTCAGCACAAGCCAACCTTGCAAATACAATACATCTCTTACTCAGGGTCCAGCTCCTTGTGTTGTGAGAAGGAGGCCCAAACTGTTCTTCAGTAGTTTTCTGTGGCTATTGATTAAACTCGTGTTAAACTGTACTGCAGATTCCTAGCCTCCTCCTCTGGAGAGGAGAGATCATACATTTTGGCCTTTATGAGGAAAATACAGTGTGCTGAACATGAAAACCAAAAGATAGCTTTGCCTACCAAAATTCACCCCCCCCAGTTAACACCAGGAGGTGGAACCATCATGCCTCTGCAAGCGTGTGTGTCTGGCAGAGGAGTGCCATGCTGTGGAGGAGGGCTCCACACAGCAAGATTGCCATGGCAAAGGGAAGGGAAGCGAACACTGTTGCACTGTTACATGCATTCAGACAGTATTAATGAGGCTCAGAAGCTCCAGCTTCTTCTAGAGCCAGTGTACTGCGTGCAGTCATCAGAGAGGAGCGTTTAGACAGAGGAGCATTCAGTCTATGCTAAGTGCAAGGGCCTTCGCCCACTGGCATCTATGCAATTTTAAATTGGGTCTTTCAGGGGAGGGAGGAACAAAATTGTTTGTTTCTAAACAGCTTCCCCCCCCTTCAGACTGCTGACACACAGCAATGATTATTTAATATGGGCATTTGTAATTTCACAGCTGATAAGAAATGTCCAAGTACAATGGAGAGAAACTGAGAAGAGTACCTGGTGCCAGAGGGTGGCATGTTAGCTACTGAGACAGCCCCAGTGCCCTTCCTACCACTGCTCACCCCTTTCCAAATGTGTAAACCTTTGCCTTCCCTCACAAGCTCTCCCTTGCTCCTTCCCTCCCCATCTGCCTACAAGCTCATAGGTCAAGGATGCAACAGGGAACCCACATTGGCCTCTTGTGGTATAGCACAGCTTTTAGGTTTTCTACTCTAGTCCTCCTGATCATCTTAGTAAAAAAGAAGAATGTGATGAGGAGGAAACATGGTAGTAGTGGCTGGAACAAAACAAGGGGCTTGCAACCACACGCAGTGAGAAAAGGCTGAGCCACCTCCACCTCCTCCATTTGCTGTTGCCCACCACCCATCCCTTATAGCCACTGGATTCTTTTCTTCTTCTTGCTTGAGGCCCTGTGATTCTTCTCTTCTTCTGCTTGCCCTTGCTGTAAATGGCTGCTGATGCAGGCTGAAGGACTGTCTTATTTGCTCCTGTGGGACACACCTATCTTAGCAGTCTTCAGGGTGGATGCCCTTCACTCCTTATCCAAAACGCTAACCTCAACCTTATTAGTCAAGACCCCCAGAAGGGAAGCTCAAGGTGCAATGTGTAAAACCAGGCTCATCCACCACATAAACGGAATACAATTGTCTTTTGTGTTAGCCTGCAGATCTCAAGCCACCTTTATAAAAAGCTCTCTGTCTCCTCACTTTGGCAGTATTCCTTTGTCCCTTTGCACCAAAGCTGTATTCATATTGATATGTGGTCACTGTAAAAACATTGCCAGCATTTTTCAAATAAACCAACAATTAGAGCTGCAGTACCCAAATCTGATGCCCCTGCTCATGTTGTACAATGCTCTGCCCTACAAGCAGCCCCAGTGAAGACTCTACTCAAATACGTGATCATGGTGACAGAACCTAGCCACCAGTCTTTGAATTCATGAATTCTCTTTTCATTTCATGTTCTTTCAGAAGAATGACTGTGGCAATGCATACATAATGATCAAATCACTATAACAATGATGGTGATGAGTGAGAGGAATATTTATCTTGAAAAACAGCAGGCCTTAGGGAAACTTGCATTTCAGTAGTAATTCTAGAGTCTCAACTTCATAACTTAGGACCATCATGTATTTTTTATATTTACCCTTTGAGGCTAGCCCCTGGGTGACAAGCATGCTTCCAAGAGACAAAGGAAGAGCTGTAAAAATAAAAAGGAGGAGTGTATCTGGTATCAGCCAAAATTTGTTATGGATTTGTTAAATACATTACTCTCTTATATGTTAAATGTTTTATACGTTAAATGTTTTATATGCTTATAATGTTAAACACATTACTCATCTTGTAAACATTAACTTCGCATTCTGTCTTAATCACCTATTACATCTGCACATTCAGATTACTATCTCTTCAAAGCAAGGATGTGTTCACACAGTGCCAGACATCAGGTACGCTGTAGCATCTGGAGATAATATATTTATTAAATAATAGCTTCCATAATCTGAGTATCTCCTCTCAGTACTGCAACACTAGTAATGACAGCAGCTCAAATTAAATGCTGAAACCCTTTTCAATCTTCTCCTTTCAGAAAAATGTATAATTGAGATACAAGCTGACATGGTGGACTGAAAAGGCACTAAAACACTGAGTAACTAATATTTTAGATGTCCTAACACCTAAAGAGTTTCACAAACCCAAGACACATAGCCATGCCTGCCTTTCATTCAAAGGCAAGAATAAGTATGTAATAAAGTAAAATATTCCTAAGGCTGTTTTAATAATGGACTTAAAGAACAGAACCAACTCTATGATTGTTAAACTAAGTTCATATTAAACAAGAGCTTAATTCAACCACCTTTACCTACAATGATTATGCAAATAATTCAATTAACCCTATAACAACATATTGCTCGACTTAAAATAAGGTGACAGAGTTAACCCACAATAATATTCCAACAAAACCCAATGTATTACAATAAACGGCATGGCATTTTGCAGCCAGTTTTGCACAGCTACATCAAGAAGTCATTCTCAGTGTGATAAGAATAAGTTTGGATCACTCACGTCTGTACCAGAAACCTTCCTTTTTGCATTCTCCGTGGATCCTTGCAATTTCTCCAGCATTGTGAATTTGTGAGATGGGACAATAGAACATCGGCTGAAAGGATAAACCTGGCTTAGTTTATTGAATTTAATCTCACAGGAAGAAAAAAATAAATCAATTAAAGAATTATTTAAAAACCAAATAAAATACAATGCAAAACCCAACCAAACAAGCAAAACTCCTTGTTTGGTTGTTAGCAGTGTGATGATATACTTGATACCCCAATATAGAAACAGAAAAAAATGCATAGGTTTTAAAGTTAAAACCACTCATCTTGTTGGTCTATACTTTCCTAAAATAGGTCAGCTGCTGCTTACCCCAGAAGTATATTGCTTTATTTCTGTTAGCCATTTCATTCTTACAAGCCACATCAACTTTCTGGGAAAGAAATTACAGGAAATAAAGGCACAGTGGTAGTTTCTAAAAATGAAATTCTGCCTCATACAGAAGTCAATTTAAGTTCAGTAACAGTACATTTTGCAAGTTTTCAGAAGAGGGTCAACATAAACTCAGTCAGATTCCCCTAACTAGCCTAACTTTCTCTCTGAGCTGTTTAAATATATTCATGGCGTTAAATGAACTCAACCATAGTGGCTTCACCTTCATAATAATTCCTTTGCTGACAGGCTTCTTTTAGGCTAATGGTAGCTCTTTTTTTTCGCATATTGCTTGTGAGAAAAAAGTGACAGTATTCTCTCTTGCATTCTACTATCCAGGGTATTGACATGTGGATATAAGTACATTATTTTTCTTTCTTTAAGAGATGACTTGGTTATCAGTGTTAGCACTTGCAGTATCAGTATTGGATATCTAAAATATACGGGTGTACTGGTTTTGGCTGAGAGTTTGTTTTCTTCATAGTAGCTGGTATGGTGCTGTGTTTTGGATTTGTGACCAAAACAGTGTTGATAACACAGGGATGTTTTATTTATTGCTGAGCAGTGCTTGCACAGAGTCAAGGCCTTTTCTATTTCTCAGGCTGCCCCGCCAGCGAGTAGGCTGGGGGTGCATGAGAAGTTGGGAGGGGACACAGCTGGGACAGCTGACCCCAACTGACCCAAAGGATATCCCATACCATGTGACATCATGCTCAGCAATAAAAGCTGGGGGAAAGAAGGAGTCATCATTAAGTTAAAATTAGTTGAAATGTTAACATTTTTCTGTAAAACCATAATCTCTACAAACATACCTATTCTTGAAAGCAAAACCAGACTTCGCAGAACAAGCAGTGCCTTGGGAAAAAGAGCACATTAGTCTATTACAGGATTCTACCTCATTTTATGCCCGACTGATCCATGATTTTGTAACCATAATAATGAAATACATTTATTGGCTGCAGCCACACAATTCACATTTTAGCTAATTAATACCTTGGTCTTCCTTCAAGCACTGCTCCAACTAAAGTTAATCGTGGTGCTGCTTGGGTAAACAGTAGAAAACTGACTCCACTCCAGACCCTAGAGAACCACTCCAAACTAGTTTCACAGCAAGGTCACAGCGAATACAATAAAATCCAAACAGGCTGAGTGAAAGATAAGGAAATGAGTGTCAGGGCCCTAAGTGCACCAACAGGCTTTGCAACCTTTCTGTCCTCATACACACCCTGCCAGGGGTTTAGTTGCCTGCGCTGAAAGTCAGCTTTAATATCGCACAGTTGTGTAACACTGAACTAGACTGCTGTGAAAACAGCAAAGCTGGGAGAAAGAGTTGCAAGAAACTTTGCCCAGGGCCCCTGCGCCTCAGCTCAGGAGCTGCATTTAAGCTGAGACCCTCGCCTTAACTGTGCGAGACCCTCGCATGCCTGTACCTGCCCTTTTACCATGATGATCCCTACCTTGCCTTGCTAACTTGACATCCCGGCTTACCAACAGACTTGCCTTATTGCTATGGACTTGCCCGGCAATCACTGGACCAACTGTTGGCTGACACCAGTTAACATCACTGGATCTGCTCTGCTCCTCTTTTTGGGATACTGTGGGACTGTGCTCCTTGTCCCTGAGGTCACAACCCCTGCCCGCCTTGCTGTCACTTGTGGCTCCCAGGTCACCTTCCCTTGCAGATCAGCCCACTTTTGCTGCTCTCTGGCAGTGACTGGTTAGCAACAAGGTCATACCACATTTAAATTCCTTGTGGTTAATTACATGCTCATAGCATAAAATGGTAAAATTTGAACCCACGTGGGCAGCCGATTTCTCCAGCAGAGGGGAATGCTCATCTTCCGTACAGCTGGAGGGCAGGTTCTTGTGCAGTGCTGTTCCCTTCTCCCCCTCTGAATACACACACATGCACAAGCACAACTTGATGGGGACAGGTTATACTGGACTAATACTCAGACACTAGGGCTCTGCCAGTTCATAACTAGTTTAACTAGCATAGCATAAATCAGAGCCCACTATCTTAAGACTCAAAAGCTCCTAACCCTCTAAGTGTAGTGAATAGGGAAAAATAACACATAGCCCTTTAGTCTCTTCATTTATATGCTTAAGCTAAGAGACACCTGTTTATCTCTTCAATAAGAGCGACGAATGCAAAATCCCAGTTATTCACTAGCAATAGCATCAAAATAAAAGGGACTAAACTCAGCTTACCCATCCAGTTTGCTTTAGTGGAGATGGACATGTCTGACTTTCCTCTTGGGTTGTTTCAGAAGATATTCTCTCTTTCCTTCTACTCTGCTGCTGGTCTTGGTCAGCAGAAATTACGTGTTTTATGCTTGGTTACCTCTCTTCCTGCTAGGTACAAAAGTAAAAAGCCAAAGTATCATATTGATACCATAAGTTCAGTGTTCACCTAGAAATAGTAATTACCAAGTTGAAAGGAGTATATTTTTTTTTACAGCAGATAGCATCCAGTCACCTGATTATATACAGTTTACAGCACAGTGTATCACTTATTACCAATATAGAGTTGTGCGTAGCCTAATTCAAACAGGGAAGTCGGTAAGTACAATCAGATGCTGGATCATGACCTAGCACAGCACTCTCAACCACAAAGCAATGAGAACAAATATCAGCAAGTCATCCAAAACCTTTCTAATTTTTATCGTATTGCAGGTCAAAAATTTAGCTTCTTTAGTGTGCTGTCCAGAATCACTGTACTACTTCTATCCTCATTGCCATCATCTGAAGTTTTGATTCCACAGGACCAACAATGCAAGCCTATCACAAAACACATCTGCGTTTCCAATCCAGTGACAAACATGCTTTAAAAAAAATCCTGTAAGAATAAATAGATTCCAAAGAGTTTGAGAGTTGCAGTCTTCCATGCCTGAGAATTGTGCTGCTAGGGAAAAGTAAGAAGGAATCCCATTTATTTATGGGGTAATTCAAACATCTAAACTGTTATTTTTTACCCAGTACTTTGCTGCTTGGTCTGGCACTTTATTTATCAACATACAGGGCACTGCTGCTTTTCAAAAAGTACCTTCTGAGAATGGTGGCACTGAGCAAGGCTAAAGTGACTGTGAAGGACAGAGTTAAACAGGAAACATATGCAACGATTTAATAACCTGAATGATTTTTGGCATTCATAATATTACTGTATAAACCACTTCCTGCACTTATTTTGGGGTCAGTTACACAGCTACAAAGTTTGAGCAACGTCTGCTTCACACACACTGGATATTCAGACAGCAATGCTTTTTTAAGTGATGGAACAGAAGCAACACAGCCTCCTCTCCCCTTGGTAAAAAGACTCAGTTAAGCATTGCTTTCACACCAATCTGCACTTGATTCTCAGCCACTCTCAAAAGTGACAATGACCACTGTGTCTTTGAAAAAATTTAAGTTTGAAAATCCACATAATGTTGGGATAGCCCACAGCTCTTCACTGTCTGCCTCACCCTGACTAACGAAGAGCAATTTAATTTTCCATCAGTCTCTTGTCACTTAATGCAAAAAGGAGATAAAAGATGAGAAAAATGCATGAAACTTTAAAGAGGTTTACATCAATCAAAGACACAAAATTTTCTTATTATCTGCTTTCTTATCTGCTCACGAAGCCTACCTGTGCAGACAGTTGCACAAAAAGCGTCACTGGAAAGTACTACTGACTGATACGGTTTCTAACTGCTGCAACAGATTTTAAGTGCTCATCTTTTTCATGAGGATAAAAAAGCTGAGTCACTGGAGAAAATAAATGCAATGAAAAAAAAATTAAGGAGTATAAATTAGGTTATAAAAGTTTGCAGCTTGCCATTAACCTCCTGTATTGTCTTCAGCATACACTTCTCCAGAATTAGAAGTTATTCAGATACACTTCTGCTTCAACATAACAAAGAATCCCAAAAATATGTAGCCCTTTAAGCAGCTTTCTGGTACCTCTCCCACTTGGAATGAAAGCTGAAAGCTATACTGGCAAGAATGAAGCAAAGGGGCAGAGTTGAGGTCATAAAAATATTATTTAATTGAATTATTAATATTAGTACATAGCACACATGCTGCCTCCCATCTGAGGAACGTAAAAGTGTTCCAGTATTTCAGGGCATTGTGTCTTAGAAAGGCAACTGTCATCCCCAAAAATAACTTTATTTGCATTGACCTATTGAAGAAATGTAACTTTCTTGCATATTTTTACTGTAAAACTTATTGCTGTTTTCTCAACCTAACTATGTAATTGCTAGTGTAACAATTAACTGTATGTTCTCTTAGCTGCCTTGGGAAGAATTCCCCAATGATGTTATTCTTCTGTTTAACTGAAATACCTATATAACACATGATGAAATCAATGTGATTTGCAAGGATCAAATATTCAAAAAATTTATTATACAAGAACTGTTCTGGATCTACTCATTTACAGAAGAAAAGGCTAATATAAGATTCCTGAAAGATCTTATGGTTTTGATTCTTCTAACTGGCTGATGAAGAAGCAGTATGCAAGTAGCTAGCTACGTTTTTTGGATGTGAGAATTGCCAACTTCAGATGTTTTGTTTTCAATAAGAAGCCTCCTTCCAAACAGGAATGGTGACCACATAATTTCTGAGATTCTCTTCTGGGGGAGAAGGTGGGAGCCAAAATTGCATGTGTTAACCAGTATATACAGTTGACTGTGATCTACAGCGGAGATACTGCGCATTTGCCCAGGGCAGGTGCCACTGAAGTACAATGATCACTGAGACAACTCGTTAGGACTTCGGAGAGGCCCTTCAAGGACTCAGTGTCCATTGCAAGGAAGAGGGGAAGACTCACTATGATGTTTCACACGTTATCTTCTGAACTGGCACTTTAAATCCAGGCTCTTATTTCGAAGGAGAGTCAACAGAGCAGCTGCACTAGGTCTTGGATGAAAAGCTCCCCACCAACAACGGGCTGGGCACCACGAAGCGGGTGAAGGCCTCGCGCTTGCCCAGCCGTGCAGCCGCAGCACCTGCTCAGACGTCTGCTGAGAGTCACTCATCCAGAGCACAACACGCCCAGCTATGACTTTGTGCTCGCTGCTTGCTCTAAGGGCTAAGCATGTGGCTGGGGACGTGCAAAACGCCGGGAGGTCTGGGTTTCACCGGAGGGAAGAGTGGTTGCAATCAGGCCCCGGGCAGGCGTCCGCTCCAGCCAACAGCGGCCTTGCCCGCTGACTCGGCCACCGCGCCTGTTACACCCAGCCCAGCCCGCCTCCCTGCCACGGCCCCGGCGCTGGGGGAAGACCTGCGGGGAAGAGGAGCGGGCAAGGTGTCGGGCGCTGGGAGGAGAGCCGCCGCCTGCCCCCTGCCCCGGGCGGGCCGCGGAAATCCGGCACCGTGGAGCTCAGCCCCTCCGGGGCGGAAAGTAGGAGACCGACGCGCCCCCGGGCCGCGGCGCGGAAGGTGTCTGGCCCGACTCCGCTCCCCGCCCGTCTCAACCCTGGGGGGCCGAGCCGCCGATAGGGCAGGGTGTCGGCCCGCTGCCTGCGCCGCCGTTGCCGCTGGGCTCCACCGCCATCTCCTGGCCGCCGGCGGCAGCGACAGGCGGGGCAGGCAGCCCGCGGAGCCCGGGGCAGCCCCCCCGGCCGCCCCGGCTGAGAGGTGGGGCGTGCTGAGGGAGCGAAGGCGAAGGCCGGCCGTGCGGGGCCGGAGGGTGCCGGCAAGGCCCAGGCAGCGCTGCGCCGAGCTCCTCTCGCCCTCTGGCTCCCAGGTCCTACCGAAACCCGTTACTAAATGAGCAGTTCACGCCGCCTCACGGGCTGCTCCGGGAGAAAAAACAACAGTGAACGCGCTAGTAAGAGTCCTTCCGAGTTCTCGCATTTCCGAAAAGAAATTCAGAACGCTGTTTTAGCAGTGGGATTTGTAACAGTCACCTAACAGTGTGCGACATACGGTGCTGGGGGGGGTGTCCTACGAATTGAGGAAAACATTTTGTGGAAACTTAATGAAATCTCGTTCTTTAAAAAAGAAGTGACATTCAATTTTGACCATTTTGGAATGAAAAGCATTGATTATCTACTTTGGTTTTAATACTATGATGCTTAGGTAAGTAAATCAATACATTTTAATATCAACAAGAAGTAAATAAAAAACATAAGACAGATACTTTGATCAATCAAAAATAACCTTGCAAGAAAAAGTTAGACTGAAAATGTCAGTTCGGGGTGTGAGCGTTGTTCCTCTAGGAATACTGAAAAAAAATTGTGCTGCTTTCTCTGAAATAAGAAATTAAATGCCTTTTTTTAATGATAAACTTCATAAAACAAAGCATGTAAAACTGAGGTTTATTTTTGCATTCCATCTTTAATAAAAACTGTCTCGTTTGTCTTTTTGCGGCAAGACATGGTTTTTAGTCGAGTACCTAAATGATGATATGACATTGTTAGTGCTTACCTTGAAATGAATAGCTTGTGTCATCAGCGTTATACCTCCTTCTCTTGCATGATCTTGGCATCTCAATTTCATAATAAACATGAAATAAATCATACTTCATTTTCTTAAGTCCAAAAAGGCTTTCAGCTTCCAGAAGTCTTGGCTGCTTGAAGCCCCTTTCCTCAGAGTATTCTCTCACTCTTGCCAGCCAAACCAGGTCTTTGGGCTTTGCTGCTGCAAAATGTGCTCTTCACATGGAGGTTTGGCAAGAGTAATGTCCTAAAATAGCTCTTAAAAGTGTGCCTACATCTCCTGTGATCTAAGAGGTATCCTTGAAGTCATATGTAAAAAAAGATTTAATAGATACTGGCTATATGCTATTTTGAAAACTACAATATACTAAAAAATCCCATGTGAGGTGAGTCCCTAACAACCAATTATTTCTTAGCTGGTTCAGCTTAAATTGGTCATAAGATGAAAGAGCACTGGAATGACAATTTCCTCACGGGGGGCATATGCATGCTTGGATTCTTGCACCTTCCTGTGCAAAAGTGCCTATTAAAAAAAGGTTAGACTTCTTTTTCATTTTAACTTTAAATGTAAAGTTGGTTATCACGATTGAATATGTTCCTCAAACACTCTTTGTTCTTAAGATTTACCTGGAAGTACTTCAGAGCTATGAAATTGACAGAATAGACAGAAACCAATAAATGTTAGTGCTTCAGAATAACAAACACAAACCAAAAGACAGATCCTTACCCTTCCCAGAACAAAACCAACCTTACACATCAAGGGAAAAAACAAGAGATACCAAAAATGAAACAACCAATAAGGAATTCAATCCTCGGCTGAGGAATTTTCTACTGTCAGAGTAGAAAGAGGTCAAGGAGCTGAGACTTCACAAACTCAGGGAAGGTTTACAGGCTCTGGCTGTGTGTCTGAAGAACCTTTCAGGAAGTGCTGCAGGGTTGCCAGGATCCTGAGGTTCACCACATTCACCAAAGGCAAAGACCTTCCAGTGAGTGTATTTATCAGAAACACTCCATGTATGCATAGAGCACATGACAGGAGGAGGAACTATTACCAAGTGTGATAAATATGGCTTGTTTGTTCATTAGAGAATCACAAACTGTTAATGGCTTAAAAATTCCCTGAGAAAGAGAGGCCTGGAGTAACAGAAGCACAGTGCAGTTACAAAAATGTATCAGTAATAAAAACATGTAGAGCGTGGAAAACCACATAAGAATTACACCGTAAGGCATTTGTTCTCATGCTAATGGGAGTAGGAGTTAAGGGTGAATGAAAAGACATCAAAAGTCACAGCAGAAAACAGTCAGCATACTTCTGAGTAAAACATTAAACTGTCCTCACTATGTACCAGAAATTATGTAATAGTTTTCTGTGTCCTGGCTGATTCTTGGATGTACTTATTTCTATTTTACACTTGGTCTGGCCTACCTTTTAGTAGAAACGAATGGCTGGCAATTATCAGATGTTCAAGCTTTAGGATTTTCACTTCTCAGCATGAAGAAGGCTGCAAAATGGCCACAGAGTTTTCTCTTCTCTTAGGCTGCACGGCTATATGTGTAATTGCTTTCCTACAGTAAAGACTTGCAACACTAGCTGATTTCAGCAGGGTTATAGGTGCTTAGATCCTGTAATCAGACTTGATTGTACCTGCCATTTCTAATACATATTGAAATGAATCAAGACCTATTATACGGAGTACATTACTGGAATTACTCTGGGGCAATGTTTGTGTTATCATGTCCCACAAAACATTTTCCTGAAGAAGGTCTTTAGCAAGTCTCAATATTTATTAGTCCTGTGTTTTAGGGCTAATTTACAAGAGATGAGGTTATGCTTCAGCCCAGGTGTAACAAATGAACAGTATTTTGCAGCCAACATACTGTAACCTTAAGAAAATGACCACCAAATTAATGTTGCGTATGAATATGCATATAGAGTTTTGCATAACAGGTGTAAAGGTAATGATTAAGAAGCTTTACACTGTTGTGCAAACAGAATGGGCATCTAATGACGTGCAAGTCTTTGTGTTTCCACTGTGACTGTGGCAGGTGCCTAACTGTAAACTCAACCACCCCAGCTTTTTTCCAGAGACACTTTCTTAATCCTAATTTGTGTTCGTACTTTAATGCTTTTTTCCTCTATTTGTCTGGGACTTTCTTCTGCTTCTTAGTCATGCCCATTCAGGCACATCTCTACTGGGCAATATGCAAGGACAACTTCTCCCAGGTGTCTGACAGTTCTTTTAAATTCCATGTGTTTATTTTGGGTTTCAAAACATGCTTGTATTATAGTTTGAACCCAAATAAAGCATTGTTTTTTACAATCACTAGCTTTAGAGAGGTTTACCCCTGTCAATACCAATATAGTTGTGGAGCTGTAATTTATTTTCTGTTAAATTTAGATAATTTTTTATGTCTCCCTTAGGTTAAGAGTATATTAAATATTATTCTAAAATGAAGATGCTCCTTCTTCTGTGAATGGAAACTCCTACTCTAGTATGCTATCTTGGTTTTGCTGGTTTGCCATCATTGTATTCCTGTATAGATCAAATGCTATTGCTTTATTTTTTTATCAGCTACACATGTGGCATGCCAAGAATAAAAAAATATAGTGAAAGGCATTCCTACACGTATGTGTAATGATGCATCTTGTAAGCATTGACTTTTGTATTTAAGACATACCTGTTTTCATTCCAAAACACATTACACCTGAAAACTCCCTCTTGTGCTGAGATGCTTATCTGTGTGTCAACTCTGTGGAGAGGACTGGAATTCAAACTATGTTTGAAGCCAAACTTCGTAAGTACCAGAATACAATGGCTAAATTTGTCAGGAATTGCATTATTTTCATTGCATTATGAGTTTAATGGAAGTCACACAAGCACGTCAGGTTCATGATTCCAGTCGTGCCTAGTTCTACTGGAACTCCACCTCTGAACCATGAAGCAAGACACTGTAATTACAAAAAGTGTTGCAAAATTGTTTCAAATATTTATTGGATGAATACATCCTGTGAGCCTCACACTCTTGCTACACAGCTACAAAAGCAGCCGTGTTCTGGGTCTACTCTGGCCAAGGATCTCATCTTACAAGTTCCATTTGCATCACGCCACAGCAAGATGAAATGGTGTCATCACTTGCATAATTCTAAACCAGTGATATGTGAACTTGGTGACTATTCTCGGATGGCTTTTCTTAAATGAAGAAAATAATGCCTTTAGTTACACGGAACTTGGAGAAAAGAGAAAGCAGGTCATCAAACCTACAAGTCTCATTCTTCCTCCCCTAGAGAGGTCGACTTTTTCATCAAAATACTTTAATTCTGTTGTGGACATTTGAAACATATGTATGTTTTCAAATATCAATCAAAATTCAGCAGAGTTTCTCTAGCTAGCCAAACCCTGTTATACTGCAGGGTAAATGAATTACTTGATTGTGAGACTACTGGAACAAACTTTTCCGTAGTACGCTGCCCCCCAAAATGTTTTGACAGGAATTTATTGCTGGTAATAAGTAATATTTAACAGGTGTCAGGGGTTTATAGTTTACTCCTATGGATTTCGAGTTTCACAGGCGCAAGGGAAAGAAAATGCATATCATAAGGTTTGTTTAGAATGGGATAGCAGTTTAATACAAATGAGAAAATATAGCTGGCAGTTTCATAGGGTACTGTATGAAGATTAATAAAACTTAAGATGACGATGTATTCCAACAGCAAAAGGGCTTTTTAGTTCTTAGTTCATATTTACAAATCTACTTTTCATGCCAAAAATGAAATTCTAGAATTCAGATTTTGCTTATGTAATCCTTTTGTCAGAACTTGGCAGCTGTGATCATGGCTGGGTTCATATAGCTCAGGGTTTCTTCTAAAATTAACAGAGTGGCTTAAGCCTCAACCCAGGAATCTCAGTAAACTAAATGCTTCTTTTGGTGCTTTTTGCAGACAGGATTGCTTACCAGAAGTCCTTAGTCTGCTATAAAGCAAAGCACGTTTTATTAAAATGGGCACAGCACCAATCTGACCCCCCCCCCCAAAAAAAAAGACAGGTAATAACAGTTAATCAACCATATATTTATGCGACTAGCAAGTGAGTCAGCTCCTCTTTTCCCCATCAGCCTATGGGATAACAAACCTTTATTCTGTTTTGTTACTTGCTGGTGTGACTATCCAGTGGACAAACGCTCCTTTGGCAACACAGCAGTGAAGGGGCAAGATCTACTCACCGTTTCTTGTCACAGGGCTATAAACTCTGGCCATGCAGGCTGACCTCCATGAAAAAATGCCTGGTTTAACTGAACATCTCTTCACGGTCACTTCACACCGCGCCATCCTCTCTAGCTGCAGTGCCATCTCGACGCGGGCTTTGCCGTCATGAGCACCTCTGCGACCGCACAGCCACCGGGTCTGTGGGGCTTCGCTGGGGCTCAGCCTGCTCCGCAGACACCCTGCAGGCTCGGGCAGGGTGTCAACTCCTCTCCCTCACCAGCCAGGGCGCTGGAATGAAAGGGAAACTCGGCCCTCAGGAGCCGGAGGCCTAAGGGAGCCGCCATTTCTGCTAGGGATGGTGCGTGGGCCGAGACCGGTGGGCTGAACAGTGGCGGCCTGGAAAATGTGTTAGGGCCTCTCGCCCAGCCCTAGCCCCCCAGGCCGGCACCGCACCACCACCCCTACCTGCCAGGTTTCCTCCTTCCCCTCGTCGCGGCTGCGCAACCCTAGGGCCCTGGGCTGGGCCGCACCGCCCCTGGCCCGAGGACGCGGCTCCCCCCCGCCGCCCCGTGCCGGCCAGGCTGTACCGCACCGCGCGGAGCCGCCCGCACTTCGCCAGGCGGCGCTGTGGCGCCCGCTCGCCGGCGGCCGCGTGCCGGGCGGGCTCCGTGAGGCGGGACGGGCGGTGCCGCCGCGCCCTCCCGGGCACTCGCTGCTCGCCTCCGGGAGAGAGGGGCGAAGCCCCCGCCGAGTCGAGCCGGGCAGCGTCGCGGGGCGATGTTTCCTCTGTGGAAGGCCGTTCTCTCGGAGAGCTTCCTGGGTAGGTATCGGTGGTGCCGCCCGACGGGGCTGGGGGCGGGGGGCTGTGAGGGGCCGCGGTGCCCGAGGCGGGCCGGGGGGGAAAGGCGGTGGTCGCCGCCCCGCTGAGGAAGCGGTTAACGGAACCGGTCGGTCTCCTTCAGCCTCGCTTGGGAGCCCTGCGGCAGGGCAGCGCTGGGGTCTCTCCCAGGAGCGGCGGCGCCCGTAGCGCCGTGGGGCTTACAGTCTGTGGGGAGGTGTTGCCCGTGAAAGGTGCTTCAGAATAAGCTCCTCCGCTGGAAATGAGTCAATAATGGTCACTGCTGAGTGTTCTTCTTTAGGTTCTTTTTTTTCTTCTAGTGCTGGAATGCCTTTTGTCTCTTGGATCAGCCCAGGGTTTATTGCGTGCCCTCAGCTAAGTGTTTGTGCAGGTGCTCTACAAAGCCGGTACTGAGCTGTGCTGTGCTGCCCTGAGCAAGTCACAGTCTTGAGGGTGGTCACCAGGCTCCAGGACCCACGGCACTGCGGGCTCAGCTGCTTGGTGCGCCTCCTGCAAAACGGATAGAAAATCGTAGCACAGTGCTGAGGTGTCTTCGGGGAGAGCTGCGCACTGATTTACCAGAATAATTCGTTTAGCCACCAATTTGTCTTTGAGGAGCCCTGAGACTGTGGGTGGACTACTTATTTAGCCAGCATTGTTCCCTCTGAACACTAACCCTTTTCCTAGATTGAGCACCCCTTCACTGAAGATCAAAGTAGGAACTACTGGTTGAGTGGGGGAAGAACTGTTTTCTTCCAATCGTTCTCTCTCTTGGGAAAATGTGTTTATTTAACTTGAAATAGCAAATATTTCTTCACAGAAAGTGGCTATTGTTAGTTGAACTACTTTCAAATGCATTTGATATTGTACATTTGGAAGTATAAAATGGTATATTTTTAAGTAATCTCCAGGAAGCCATGCTATTGAAAATATATGATGGGGGTTTTTTCTTTCTTTTTTTAGGCTACATTTCTTGGTCTCTTTACCATGCACTGCCACCGATGATCTATTACTTCCCCCTTCAGACACTGGCACTCACAGGTCTAGAAGTTTTTGCTGTTGCCTTCTTTTCTCCAGTAGTCTTGATAATTGGCCCTTTTTGGAGGTTGGCTAACAATAAGTACATCCTAGCCCTTCTGAGACTGACTATGGTTGGTAAGTATGCACCGTAGCAAGTTATAGATTCCATCTTTGTATCAAGGCATAAGAATGAACATTCTAAATTGCCTCAAAATTCAGATGATTCTGAAAAGAGACAGAAATAAGAAGTTCTTGTTCTCCCAAACTGATGCTTTTCTTTTTCCCTCTAGCTTTTAGATATAGTCAGAGGAATATTGTTTGCATCCATTGTGTTGGTTTTTAGACCAGTACTGCATAACTAAAGACAAATCTCATTTCACTTTTATTTCTAGAAGCTTTTAAATTAGTACAAGTCATTCCAAATAGAAAAAACGTTTTCGATATTGCACAGAGATGGGCGGAGCAGGTGTCTTTTGTATAGCAGTTCTGTGTCTGTAACAATGGGTAGAGATGAGACGTTACAGAACAGCTTGGGGCTATTATAAAAGTAATCTGCTGTGAGTGAAATGTTCTTTTTGGTAGACTTACTTTCTGAAGCAGGTTTTTTTTTGGTTTTTTTTTTTTTTTTCCTTTGTTAAATGTGTCTTTATGCCTGTAGCATATTGATGGAGTTATAGGCTCATCCTGAGTGTGAAATGGTTCTCATGTTGTCAGTTGCACAGGAAGAAAGTTTGATCTTATATTCAAGATAAAACTGCCTCACTACCCATCCCATATGCTTCTCCCTAAACCAAGACTTGCTGGGATTCCCTCTTTGGTCTTCAGCTAACTGGTACAAGTCTTAGCTCTTGTTGATTTTCTGAAAGTTTGTTGGGAGAAGGTTTGGCAGCTACAGCCACGTTCAGAAGCAAGTTATTGCTAATGAGTTTGCAACACCTGGATGAACTTAGAGGAGACAAAGGTCTCCATCCTGCGTACAGGGAAAATGCGGCTGCTAACTGGTGTCTTTCAGAAGCAGCAGTTTTTGGCTTCTCTTTCAGAAGCAACAGTTGCTGGCTCCTTATTTATCAATGTAAGATGATAATCAGAGAATCACTTTCCATGTAATTTTCTTCTTTTACTGGTAGAAGACAGAACAGGATCATCTTATTTACTTTTGCTGCAAGACTTTATTTTTAAAAAGAATTCTTGTTCTTTATCTCTAAAAAGATATTAGAACTGAACATAGCTCATTGGTTTAATCAGTTTAGATGAAGTATAGTTTTACCATGTTCTTTTCTTTTTTTACTCTTTCTGTTATAGCCATCCTAATACTTTTTTCTTGTTTTTTAATAAGCTTTTTGGTGAGCAGAGTCTTCCACTTCAGCTTTCTGCACCAGTGCTCAGTGCATTGCTTTCTACAAGGTCTGCTAATTTAGAAACTAGTAATGAGTGTAAGCATTTCAAATTGCACCCTGCATTCCTTCAGATATCACAGTAACGCAAAATTTATTTAAGATTAGTCCTTCAGATCATCTTGCTATGTTTACTAGTTCACTTTGCCAAAAGAGATGGAAATCGCTTAAAAGCATGTAATGTAATTTTTGTTCTGCTAAGTAGAGAACAGTGACAGGCCTATAACGGTGTGTAAAGTCTGTTGGTTTATGCCTGTTTGCTTCACCTGAATCACAAGCTCCTGAAGATACTAACTACAAATAAAAAGCTAGCACCTTCAGTAGTAATATGGGGAAAGGATGCATTAATGGAGGTGGTCATAGAAGGACTCCAGAGCATGGGGAGACTGAAGCTGTAGCATCCTGACTTTTGGGCCAACCTGAGCATTGCTGTACACAGGTATGACCTCCCCTTTGTTCCTGCCTGAACAGGAACTGTTCCCACAGTGACCATATCCCCGTGCTGTTTCCATCTCCCAAACACTGCTAATATTGTCCACCCCTTGGCAAGTCTACACCGTAATCTCTCCCAGCTCTACTGTACTTACTCTGTATTCCCCTTACCTGTTGCCCTACAGTGAGCATTAGCATTTGGGGAAGATGTAAGAGCATGTTCCTCACCCTCTTTGTCTCCAGCAAGGAGTTCAGCAGCCAATGGTAGCTCTCACTCGTTACTCCTACTCCAGGTTCTCAAGTTACTCAGATGCCCTTGCACAGGCAGCACTGGGCTTTAGGACTTCCCATTTACTTGGTTCTCATCACTTCATTCTGTCTTTTAAATTATTTCTGTCGTATCATACCATGCTGCTGTTTCTCCTATTCCTCAATTCTTCCTGCTTTCTTTCCTTCTTCATATCTAGACACTTCTTTCTCTTTTTGATCTTTTTCCCTTCTCAGAAAGGCCATGGCCTTCCTCTGGAGCTTGTTGAACAAAATCAGGCAGAACAATCTACCCCATTGTCCTGGTTTTTGCTGGGATAGAGTTAATTTTCTTCCTAGTAGCTGGCATCGTGCTGTGTTTTGGATTTAGGATGAGAATAATGTTGATAACACACTGATGTTTTAGTTGTTGCTAAGTAGTGTTTATACTAGTCAAGGACTTTCTTTTTCAGCTTCCCATGCTCTGCCAGGTGCACAAGAACCTGGGAGGGAGCATATGCAGGACAGCTGACCCAAACTGACCAAAGGGGTATTCCATACCATATGACATCATGCTCAGTATATAAACTGGGGGAAGCTGGCCAGGGGGCAGCGATCTCTGCTCGGGGACTGGCTAGGCATTGGTCGGCGGGTGGTGAGCAGTTGCATCACTTGTTTTTCCTGGGTTTTGTTTCTCTCTTTCCCTTGTTGTTCTCCTTTTCATTACTCTTTTTTTTTTAAATTTCAGTTGTTAAACTGTTCTTATCTCAACCCACAAGTTTTCTTACTTTTGCTCTTCTGATTCTCTCACCCATCTCAATGGCGGGGAGGATGAGCGAGCAGCTGTGTGGTGCTTGGTTGCCAACAGGGTTGCCGACAGGGGCTAAACCACAACCATGCTCCACCCCATTCCACTGGAAATATTCAGTCTTCAATTTCACAATCAGAAAATCTGGAAATTCTTCATGCTTAGCTAAAACCAGAATATCTAGGGGGTTGTATTTTTTTTGGTTTTGATGGAAAAGGCTCTTCCCTTATTCATCGTTATCTTTCTTTTTGCCTTTTCAAGAAGCTTTATTTTCTCAGAAACTTTTGTTAATTTCTGTATCCTTTCATACTACTTGATTTTGTGTTCTATTAAAAAAAAAAAAAACCCAAACAAAAAAACACAACGATGAACTACTCTTGTGGTAGTGTCCACTTGAATCTATATCTTCAGATGACACACAGTAAATTTGCATGTTTGGATAGATATGTTTACATTTTGGGTGTACTTGCTCAGCAACAAAAGGTGTGTCTACTGTAAGTAGGCAAACCCACGCTAGCTTTAATCTGGCTAGTAAAAGTGATGAAAGATTTGAAGAGGCAGAGTTGCAGATTTCAGCACAATTTAGTGACGGAAATCTGTATGCATTGTACATGCAATCTCTGCTAAAGTCCATACAAGTACATCTTCAACACACATTAATTTCATTTTACCATCTTTGCTCTTAGCTTTGCATCTTTTACTCTCAGCAGAATGAGCAAATAGACATTTGGAGGATTTCTAGCATGCATTGCCAGAATCAGAAGCTCCATTTCTGGCCTTCCTTGCTTAATGTCTCTTCAAGTTTGACTCATACTCACTTAGCAAATGGCTGGTAGCAAAACGATGTTGCTTCTCCTGCTGTTTGTCACTGGTCCTGGGCCAGAATTTGCCACACTGACTGAAGTTATGAGAATGTTTGTGACCCGTAGTCACTTGAATTGGAAACCTGCTAGCAGAGTTTAAAACTGCTGGTAAAGGTGAGGTCACTGTGCCCTGGGAAATGGTGGAGATATGTGTGCAAGGTCTCTTTCAATGACTGAGGGAGTGACAGTTTCCAGTAACAAGATGACCCAGGCTGCTAATGACTGCTCTGAGATCAGGTACTGGGTCAGAGAAAGCCTTGTTCACACCCGCTAAGGCAATTGCCTACTAATCCTTGTGCAATGTATGGTGACTGCTCCTTTCTAAACAGCATATGGCTTTTGCCACAGTGCATTTACTTTTATGGCTTTTGAGTTACGTAAGTGCACTGTGGCAAAAGCCATATCCTTTTTAGAAAGGAGTAGACACCATCCGTAAAATTTTATGGCTTTTGAGTTACATAAGTGCGCTGTTCAGGAATATCTGTATGCTTAGATATTTTATCCATATATCCTATTATGGAGTCAATGACCATAAGTACTTAAATTAAGGCAATCACTGCAGTCTTGGATAATTGCTCCATGTTATTTTTTTCCCTGAAAATGGTAACTGCTATAATGATATATATTCCCAGTTTCTATCCATACCTACATTTTTTCGGTTTGTTTAAAAAGGTGTAGTGTCATGTGTTTTCAGATAAATGGTGTAGCCATCCGAATTACAGACAAGATTGAACTAATGCACAGGAAATCCTTATTACCTGATCTCTATTGCCTATTAAAGCAACCTCTGTATGTGTGTGTTTGTTTGTAGGAAGCTTAGCATCATACCAGGCACCAAATGCTTCAATTAGACTATTCATCTTGGCTGCAGGTGTTTCCTCCTCATTGCTGGTTCAAACAGTAACATGGTGGTCAGGAAACAGTTTACAAAGGTATTTTCTTATACTGATGGGATTGTAACTGACATTTCTTTATATTAAAAAGTGTTTTGTTTCTTTTTTTCCCCAGAGAAGTTAAGATTTTTTTTTTTTCCCCCTCAAATGCATCATGATTTCAAAAACTGATTCTTATAGGTTCATCAGGATATGGGGCTTCATGCTAGGCAAGATAATGCTCCTTGTTCTTCGCATCTGGTATACATCACTAAACCCAGTCTGGAGCTCACAAGCTGCCAATACTGTCATACTGACAATGGGTCTTATAGCAGCAGTGGAGCGAATTTATTCAAGTAAGTGTATTACAGCAAAGATGGCAGTTATGAAAACATCCTAAGGTATACCTAACTATGTGTCACTGGGTTTTGATTCTTTGGGGGTTTTTTCCCCAGTACAGTCTGGTTTTAGACCTTATGCATGAGCATTGCAGACTTTAGAAACCATGGGGTACTTCCATCTGCCCATAACATGGCAGAATCGATATCACAATTCACACAAGCTGTAGTAAGTTGGTGTTGAATTGCCAACTAATTGCAGTATCGATAATGTAACAGTAATGCAAACAAAGGCATAACCTAGACCAATAAAACCAGAATGGGTTATCCTCATTCCAACATGATAATCTGTGGTATTTCTGTTATTTTCTTAATTCAGTCTGCCAGTGCATATCCTTTGACAGGGAAAGGGAGACAGGACAAAGCTGGGGAACAGCTGATGTGGCAAAAGAAACAGAAAGAGTTGGAAGAGTGGACAAGTTGTCCTGGTCAAAATTTGCCTGAGTTCTTGGAGTGTCTGGACAGAGTACACAGCAGTGGGGACTGGCATAGGCTAAGCACACTTGAAAACTGTGAAGGTAGTATTGCCAAGGAAGACATCGAGGTTGGGTTGGTTAGTTAAGGCAGCTCATGTTAAATCCTCAGAAGTTCCTTCTCAGTATAACCTGAATGAATTAATTGAAAGATAACACCTTATCTATGTGTAAGTGAGTATAAATTGGCGTTGTGTGTATTGTTTGTAGACTTGCATCACATGACATAAATTAAGCCTGAGCTTTCATCATAATTTAGAAAGGGAATCTACTGCAGGAGGTTAGGAAGGGAACCTGTCTTCTTCCTAGGTGACAAAGCAATATGTCTATGCAATTAAAGGCACTGCTTTCTCCTTAAATGAGAGAGGATCTAAAGTGCACAGAAAAAAGGAGAAGAGAAGGAAGGGAGTTTATTTCTGGCTTCTTTGAAAGTGTCGGGTTTTGTTCTTACCAGAGTTCAGAGTTTCAGGGAACAGAATCCTCTGAACAAATCCTAATAACTCTACTGCTGATTTTCAAAGCCAATTTATTTCTTTAAATCCCAGTAGTATCAAGAATAATCATATGGCAGCTTTCTGGTTTTGTACACTTAAGGTGAACAGCTTTTCCTGACAGACCTAGGAATGTTGTTAGAGATTTTTTTTGTTTTATCTGATAATTCGTGGAAACTGATAAGTTAGCTTTTGTGTCTGAGCCAGTAATTTATTCTGGTAATTTTGTGATCTTGGCTATTTCTTTTTCTCAGTAACCCTTTCTAATAGGATTTGACAGTTTGCTCAGCTATATTTCTGTTCTTATGCTAGGTGGAGACAAGAGGAAACAAGAAGCAAACAAAACTGGTAATGCGGTTAGAGAGACTGTTTCCAACCCTCATTGGCTTTTGTCAGGGATTGCTTTTGGCAGCCTCATGTTCCTCACCCTGTGGATATTTGGGGAGGTCTCATTAATTTCTAGATGGGCAGTAAGCGGACATCCACATACAGGTCCAGATCCTAATCCATATGGGTAAGTGGGGTTTTATTATTGTAATTCAAACAAAACAGTAATCAAAAGCCGGTGCTGTAGTGGGTGACAAATTAAAACTCAACCAGACGATGGTGTAACAACTTACATAGAATAAAGTGGGTATAAGGTACTTCACACAGAGGACTTGTGGATTCATTCTTGCTTTCCTCTGAGCATTGTGTCTATATCAATAAATCTTAAAATTTTCTAATACAGAATGATTTTTATTTCAGCAATAAAAAACTTGATTTGCCACATTGCAAAACAATTTTTAAATTAGGACTGAGGTTCAATGTCTTATGAATGAAGTGCATCTATAATATGAAGCAAATGAATCTAGCAGTTGACTTCAGAGAGGAGATGGTAGGAAATAGTGTACATCAGAGATGCATGCAGATAAAAAAAGTAAACTGTGTGCAATATGAAAAGATACACTCCTGTAGAAGTTTTGGTTAGTAAGAATTTAGTCTTAATTCTATGTGTTGCTCATGTGGGTTCCAAAATCTACAAAGAGACCAGATTAGTTATTCTGAGTCAGCTACTCGTACTGGCAGGTGAGGTAGTTAATAATCTGGAATTAGTGTACACAAGAGCTACCCAAGACTGATAGTAATGTTAGATGCTGTAGGATCCCCTATTTGATGTGAAGAAAATAATTCTGTTTGGGGAGGATTGCTCCCTCTCATTTTCTCCGAGTTCTTTTTGCCTTTTGTACCCAGTACTTCAGTGGAGTGCTGCTGCTGCTGCTGAACGTAGCTCGCTTATACATTATGATAAACTGCCATTATTTTCAACTGGATGTTTTTTGCATCCAGTAAAGGGGAGAAAATGTAGCAGGTGTGAGGTGAAGATATTTTGTGCTCAAACTGAGCTCTGTTCAGAATAAAAGGGTTATAAAATATTACCAAGCATCCTTGTCTGTATGTCTAGAAGTTTCTTTTTCAACACCAGGTGTTTATAAAATTGTATTAATGTGTGATTTCTTTTTCTTTATTGTTGTATTAGAGGTACAGTTCTGTTGGGCCTGGCTCATGGACTGGTGCTTTCATTTTGGAGCTGGTCTTCTGTCACCAGTTTTGCCTGGTTTCTTGTAGGTAGGTGCAAACCCTGAGCAGAATTTTTGTTTCTATTACCTTATTCCTTTTACTCCAGCCCTCTGACCCTACACCACATCTCAGAAAAATCAACTGCTAATCAAAGCGTCTTTTTCTCTGTCACTGACTGCAGTATACATATGTCTGACCAGTTGACTAAGGGTTACAGGCCAAATCTCCAGGACATTGCAGAGCAGCGTTGTTCTCTTCAGAAGCCCCTGTTGAGGTTCTGTTCCCATGAGTAGCGTCTCAGTTCTCACAGTCTGCATTGTGTAAGGCTACATCTAGGGTTATGGGGTTGAGATGACACAAACCTCTCGATTCCGCAGGAGACACAACAACTTGTAATTTAGTGAGCAGTTCACCTGGAGGCAAGCTTGCCT
>VYZW01048015.1:32590-48251 GCA_013401315.1 Balaeniceps rex
TGCTTCACTGTAATGTAACATAATGCTGAGGTGTCAGATCCCTGGTGTTCCATCAGCTTTAATGGCTTCAAATCATTCTCCCTTTGGGAAAGGTTTTGTGTGTGCCCCCTTCCTCATTGCACTAGAACCAGCTTCCTGGTTTGCAAACTTTCACTACAACTAATGTAACAAGTGAGGGCAATAAGAAAATACTGAGTGATGGTTATTTCATCTGCAGCTGTAACTCTGAAATAAAACATGACTTCTATAGTTAACTAACTGTGCCACAAAGATATTAAGGACATATACCTTCTCCAGCAGAGCTCTTATCCAATTTATTATGCTCCCATGTTTTCTTTGCAGGTAATTGGATGCTTTAGCTCGTAAGGGGTGGGAAAAGAGCTCGTACTATTAGTCTGAACTACCTATTAAAAAGATACTATCACAGTGCATTGCAACAGTTAGTGCACTGAAGTCTCTTACTAGTTTTTAAAATGTATCTATAGGTGTGCTTAGTTGTCTATTCTTGAAAAGCACAGCTGCTTCTGTTGGCTCTGGAGCGCAAGAATACAAGATGCTGCCGTGTTAAATCGGCCTCCTCAACCTGTTGCAGTCTACTTACACTGTTTCAGAACAAACTGTTAAGCAATTGCTTTTGTAGTTCCTACGTAAAAATGTGTTACTTTATCTTGGTGACAGAGCAGTTCATTTGCAAAGATAATAGACATCTACAATCAACAATGTATTTTTTCATCAAGCTGTTATTTTAAGGTTCTGTAATATGTAGGTGTAACTTCATTGCTCTTGTCCAGATTAATTCCAGTAAACTTTGAAAGCACTGAGAGTTGTAGCTGTCCATAGGGGCCTGGAAGCATTTCAGCATAATTTATCTACCATGTGCTAGCCTTTTTGACGTAATACACTGCAACTCTACTGCAAATCAATCTTTGCTTGAGAGTGCTGGCTAAACGTGCTTGAGGTTCTGTGGAAGCTGGTGTTAGGATACACAAAGGTGGGGAGGACTGCTGAAAGATTCCCTATTTTGCCCCAGATCCAAGGATTAAAATATTTTTGGTTTTATTGTTCTCCCAATTGGTACATGAATGGCGTAAGGCAAAACATGTCTTTAAACAAATATTTCACTAACAGAAGAGTGATAACTGATAAAAAGTGCAGTAGTGGGACCCAGTAGTACCAGCAGAGTTAAAATATCTCTGTGTTTCCATAGTGAATAATGAGACAGGTTCTGAGGATTGCTCGGTTAGCACCCAATGCAGCCTGATGCTGGGGGCCGCACAGTTATCTGGTAATATCACGATCCTTAGGCTGCTGGGTAGCAAGGGAAGAGCAAGAACAAGCTGTGCATTAGTGTCATCAGGCCCCCTTGTGCTCAGCCTGAAAGACCCAAAGGTGGACTGTATTTTGGAGCTCACCATAGTCCAGAGTTGAGTTCATAATATGAAGGAGCCTTTAGGCTAGATACTTTTACTATTAGGTCTGCCCTTCAGTCGTCAGCACAAAGCAGGCTTAATAAGGCTATTTCAGGTGTATTAAATCTTAGCAGCAGCTTATTTGGGAAAAGAAAAAAACCAAGCCCAAACAATATAATTTTGAACTTCATTATTTTTGTGTGAAACAGGTGTTCAGTGGCATTTTAAATAATCTTTTAGCTTTGACTTCTTATTGCAATACTACTATTTTGAAATGTTTTTTGAAATATTTATCATTAGTGGGATGTTTAATGTCACTAGCTCATTTTGTTGGAAGCAATGCTTATGACAAGTACAACAGTGTAAATTAAAAATGTTTGAAGTGCTGCAAGCAGAGTTGAGGTGAATACTGTGACAATGATAAGTAAGGTCTTCTCTATCAATAAATCTCATATTGCATACATTACTACATTGGGTATGGCATTTATCTGTGTTTGTGCTTTGAATTGTCTTTGTTGTTGGAGCCATAAGGTTGAATGTAACACGACAGCTGGGAGTTTATAAATGGTGCATTTATAATATATTAAACCTCTATGAAAAAACTAATGACTTATATTTTTACAGGGTTTATAATGTTATGTATTGGCGTAGTCTTTCTAACAAGACCCAAGAAAGACCTTAGCTCTATCTTTGAAGTGAAAAGCAACCAAAAGCCACTATTCAAAAAGAGTAAAAAGTATATTAAACTATGTAAGTATAATTTTACTTCCTTTCTTCCATGACTCTAGGAATACTGTCTGAGGAAAAAGAGTAACGCAGTGGAGTGTTTTGCTCAGATGTTTTAGAAATTACTTTTGGTGCTAGTCTTAGAGCCAGACTTGTGGTCTTGTAGTTGGTATTGCCCTAGTTCCAGTTTTAGTGATGGCATATGCTAACTGAGGAGCTGATTCACTGTGATTACGGTTGAGAGAAAGGCTATTCCTCATGGAGAGTGTTAAATGGAGACCAAAAAAAATGAACTGGGGGAAAAAAGAAAATGTAAAAATGGATTTCGCATCATTTGTGATTTCATTTTGGCAGTTGAGGAGGAGGCCTCTCTGGATCTTGGTATTTATTACAGGTGAATACAAAAGGTATGAATGATTTCTCAGCCTATTCGGTATGTTGGTTTTGAAGCAGTACAGTTTGACACCCTTTATAGGGCTCTGTGAGCTGACTGGCAGAGGGATGGGACTCAGCTGGCGCAGGAGCTGCTTTATAATGTGACACTCCTCTGTGAGGACGCGGTCCTGCAAAGCCTGTTGTGGCTGACATCACTCACTACACAATCCTGACGCCCTGCTGCACATTCAGACCAGGCCTATCCTCAGGAAAACTTCGTCATCTCCTGCCTGTGAACTATGCCTAGGGATCCCAGCTTTCCAGATTATATGTATGAGATCTGCTTTTTCCCTTAAGTTTTGAAGAAAAACTCAAAAGTTTGAGGTTTTACTGCTTTTTGGCTTATAAACCTCTGGAATCCATCCAAATGATGTTTTCAAGTATTTCTCTACAATCATTTGGACTTCAGATGTGTTTTCATTGTTAGCTTCCTTTTTCTAAGGAAAAAGTCTGTCAATATTGGTAAAGGAAAAAATTGCTAGGCGTTGGGGCATGCTAACCCTACAGAGGTCAGGATGCTGAAGGTTCAAATTCCTGCATCTTTTTTTCCTCTGTGACTTTGGGTCAATTTACTTATTTGCATACCTCATTTTGCCTCATATGAAAAGCAGAGACAATAGTGCTTCACCACTTTTTGGAGCTGTGTCTGAAATCTTTATGAAGGTCTTTACCCTATATACTCAGGGGCCAGAAGAATGTGGCCCCCGAGAGTTTGTGTGTTAGAGGCAACGTGAGCACCAATGCAAGTGTCTTAAACATTACTACTCAAAAACATTTCAGAAAAGTGAGTAAATACTTCAAAGTATTCATGATGTCTGGACTTGTATTGTTTGAGTCGGTTGGACGGTTGGTCTTGATGATCTTAAAGGTCTTTTCCAACCAAATGATTCTGTGATTCTGTTTCTCAGCTTCCCCTTTAAGCACCTTTGCATCTGGCAGAGTATGAAATTGCTTGACATTTGCTAATGTAAACAGCATGTCCTTTATTTACCATCATCTGTGGTAAAATTTATTTAAATTTTACACAAAATTGTTCAAGAAAACTTGCATAAAAATAATTACATATCTGTTTAAAGATTTGATGAAAGAATAAACTGGAGTTATTGAAATCATTGTAGATACTGAATGCTACTGTGTAAATGAAATAACTGCAGGGGGGTTTCATCATCAAATTACAGTGTGCCAAACCCTGAGAGCTCTTAAGTGTCCACTGAGGTTGTTTGGAAGGCTACAGGACCAGTGGGAAAGCTCTGAATTTGCATTCTGTGAAGCCACAGTGCCCTTCCAAGAATGTGTCAAACAAAGGACTGCTCTGGAGGTCTGGCAGGGATGGTATCTGTCATCTAAAGGCTTGCAAAGTAAACTAAGTTTTCTTCCACGCATTGTATTAATATAAAATAAAAATTGTATACTACAAATGCATACCTGGAACACAGAGAGGGAAACACTGGAAGGTTTACATGATGCTCTTGCTCATGTCCTATAATGAATTCTTCAGTAGGTATCACTTTTTACATAAACATTCCAAGGAGTTTTGGTGTATTGTATCTGCTCAGCCTGTTGCGTTTTGGAGAATGTAAGTGTATCTACGCACATATAGATATTCTGCACACATATAGATACTCTTAAGTACACTACTTTGGAATGGTGTTATCACTGGCATATGTGGACATTTAAATGTATACATTCCCCATTCTATAAATAGCACACCTTAGAATGACAGTGTACCCGGTTTTGTTTAACTGCAATAATAACGTTATTTTCTCTTGCTTTAAAAACAACTTTTCTGTGTTTCTCTGTTTCAAGTATTGTGGCTGTTTGTTGGTGTTGGTTTGCTAGGACTGGGTTTACGTTATAAAACTTACCAGAAGAAGTTGGGCCAAGGGGTGAGTAATGTGTTTGTGAAAAGTGTAACTTTCAAGTATACAATAAAATGCATGTGTGGTCTTAGGTGTGTTGGTTGGTGCTGAAGAAGTCTTTGTACCAGTATCCAAGTATTCAGCAACAATAATGCAGAAATGAAGATGCAAAAAGTTTAATTTGTAAATACATGTTGAACATGAGAAACATCTGGGTCTTTGGAGGTTTACAGTGCTGCTATGAAGGAAAAAATATTTTGAAAAACTGAGAGGTGCCTGCCTCATACATTCAATTTGAATGTTACTTTTATAAATGAGTTTATCTTAATTGTATTCAAAACTTGACTGGACAATGCTGTTAGCAGCCTGATCTTTTATCAGGGAAGTTTGACTAGATAACCTCCTGAGGTTCCTTCCAGCTGAAGGAATTCCATGCTTCTATATTTATATGCATAACTCTGAATTGAACCTCTCTGAAACGTTGGTTGACTTAGATTAGACTTAGACTAGTTACAGAAATTGGATAAAAATTGGAAGATTCCAGTTTTCTATCTGGCAAAAAATTAGGTATTGCAACGATAGTAACAAGATGCTTAATGCTCACAAAGTTTAGTATTTAGATTACTTAAAAGTTGTCAGTGTGTTGCTTGCTTAGAGCTGTTTTGATCACATATAAATTAACATGTTCCCATTCTGTGATTTAATTGATTACTAATATAAAATGGAATTTTTGATGCAGGTGGTTGCAATTATGAATTAGACTTTTTTCTTTTGGTGGCAGTTTGGAAATAGTCCTTTGAAACTTGCTCTTGACATGTATTCCTGTTGGTATGTTTTTTGTTAGAGAAATCACTGGTGACAAATGCAGGAAAAGATGCAGAAAAGGTGATGAGAACTAAGTAGAAATTGTGTGTGTGTGTGTGTGCGCATGTATGTGTGTATTCAGACATGCACACAGACATAGAATCATAGAATCATTTGGTTGGAAAAGACCTTTAAGATCATCGAGTCCAACAGTACCCGTCCACTACTAAACCATGTCCCTAAGCACCTTATCAACCCATCTTTTAAATACCTCCAGGGATGGTGACTCGACCACTTCCCTGGGCAGCCTGTTCCAATACTTGACAACCCTTTCCGTGAAGAAGTTTTTCCTAATATCTAGTCTAAACCTCCCCTGGCGCAACTTGAGGCCATTTCCTCTTGTCCTATCACTTGCTACTTGGGAGAAGAGACCGACACCCACCTCGCTACAACCTCCTTTCAGGTAGTTGTAGAGGGCGATAAGGTCTCCCCTCAGCCTCCTCTTCTCCAGGCTAAACAACCCCAGGTTCCCTCAGCCGCTCCTCATAAGACTTGCTCTCCAGACTCTTCACCAGCTTCGTTGCCCTTCTTTGGACATGCTCCAGCAACTCAATGTCCTTCTTGTAGTGAGGGGCCCAAAACTGAACACAGTACTCGAGGTGTGGCCTCACCAGTGCCGAGTACAGGGGAAGGATGACTTCCCTGGTCCTGCTGGTCACACTATTCCTGATATAAGCCAGGATGCCATTGGCCTTCTTGGCCACCTGGGCACACTGCTGGCTCATATTCAGTTGGCTGTCGACTAACACCCCCATATCCCTCTCTGCCAAGCAGCTTTCCAGCCACTCATCCCCAGGCCTGTAGCGTTGCATGGGGTTGTTGTGGCCCAAGTGCAGAACCCAGCACTTGGCCTTGTTGAACCTCATACAATTGGTCACAGCCCATTGATCCAGCCTGTCCAGGTCCCTCTGTAGAGCCTTCCTACCCTCAAGCAGATCAACACTTCCTCCCAGATTAGTGTCATCTGCAAACTTGCCGAGGGTACACGTGATCCCCTCATCCAGGTCATTGATAAAGATGTTAAACAGAACTGGCCCCAACACTGAGCCCTGGGGAACACCACTCGTGACTGGCCTCCAACTGGATTGAACTCCATTCACCACGACCCTTTGGGCCCGGCCATCCAGCCAGTTTTTAACCCAGCACAGAGTATGCCTGTCCAGGCCATGGGCAGCCAGTTTCTCCAGGAGAATGCTGTGGGAGACGGTGTCAAAGGCTTTACTAAAGTCTAGGTAGACAATATCTACAGCCTTACCCTCGTCCACTGAGCAGGTCACCTTGTCATAGAAGGAGATCAGGTTAGTCAAGCAGGATCTGCCCTTCATAAACCCATGTTGACTGGGCCTGATCTTCTGGTTGTCCTGGATGTGCTGTGTGATGGCACTCAAGATGATCTGCTCCATGACCTTCCCTGGCACCGAGGTCAGGCTGATGGGCCTGTAGTTCCCCGGATCCTCCCTCTGGCCCTTCTTGTAAATGGGTGTCACATACACAGTTGGCTTTCTTTTTAGAACTTAGCCAGGTTTATAGTACCTTAGAATGTGGAAAAAAGTGGGTAGTTCCTCTTAGAAAGATGAAAAAATTCATAGTCTCTTTCATGTTCATTTATTTACTGTTACTTGTACAAATTCATTTTAACTATGATGACTTTTCTTCTCTTGTTAATAGTAGAGTTTTCTCAAAAATACCTAAAGTCTTTTGTAATCCTGACAGCTTTCTTAGGAAAATATGTTGGTTAAAACATCTCTTCTTGCCTGTGTTTTATGGCACCATATATCTGATGTTGTTGACTACAAAGGTATAATACATGAAAGTCAAATTGTACTTGACTTTTTTCCATTTATTTTTTTGAGGTTCCAAAAAGAGACTTCTCTGCTATGATCTGGCCTTTTAGATTTGCATATGACAATGAAGGATGGTCTAATTTGGAAGGATCAGCTAATTTGCTTAATCAGACGGGTAACTTTTTTTTCTACTTCATTTATATTTGAGAAGGTTCATCTGAAGAGACAGAAGTGAGAACACCTGCTGGGTAACTGAGTCCATTCTTTCATTAACACAAGGACCTGTGTCTAGTGGCTTTCTCCTGAATCTGTGAGCTGTTCCAATACAATCACTTCTGTTAAAAATCCATTTGCAGAGGTGATAATTTTTTTCATATATTTTAAAGAGGTTTCTGGTTGGAGGAAACACTTTGTGTATTATTTGGTTTGGTTTTTTTTTTGTTTTGTTTTGTTTTTTTTTTTTATATTGCTGATGAGTTACTTGTCTATAGAGAAATTCTTTGCATAAATGAAATAATGATAAATATCCTCTTAGATCAAATTTAATGTTTTATAACTTCTCTGTGTTTTTTTAGATGTGAAGCATTATATAATTCCTAAAGGGTCTGAAATTAAAATGCCCTAAACGAGATATACAGAGGAGAAACAGACAAGTCTGTTTCCATCACTGAGCCAGAGCAATGTATAAAATAAAAATAGTGATTGTATCTTGGTTGAGTTGTCATGATTTTACTGTAAAGAAGGGTCTCTAACCTGTTGCTCACGGACAGTGTTTTGGTTGGAAAATTAGCTGTAGGAAATGAAGAATTTGGACCAAAGATTAGTGCTGCTGCAGGGTGCATTGAAAGGAATTGACCAATGGTGCTTGTACGTGTTACTTATTTTCTGCGATACCCATGAGATGGGGAAGACTGGGAGCAGCCATTTTAAGATTTAAAGCAGCTCAGGAGGTTAGGAAGCGTCTGCGCTGTCATTCCAGCCTTTGTTGTTCTCCTCTCCTCCTGTGGTGTGAATGCACGATACGGCTTTCCTGAGCAGCTCAGGCTTCACAGACCCAAGCAGTGGGAAGGCACTGACACAGGTGCTGCTGTGCAAGCCTTCATTTTTGTGGCAGAGATGCTCAGGAGTTAATGAAGAGGGAACAGGCTGATTTGTGCATCATTCACTCTGTTGTCCCGTGACCAAAGGTTCAGAGGGCTGAGCTCTGTAGGCTGTCTAGTGATATGAGAAAACAACTGGGACATTTGATGAATTGAAATTTGGGGCATTCTCATACATATGTGATTCTATAGCTCATGACTTATATCTAAGCATTTATTTAATCTTTGCGTATTTATTTATTAACTGTAATGAATGCATTTATTTCTGGTACCTATGGTTTAAATTCATGAATATTAGAAAAAGTTATTTACCTGGTTATGTCCATTGAGCATTTCTTTGTGGTAATGAAGTATCACTTCTAAAAGAAGCAATTGGTAAGTCAAAAAGGCAGCAAATTCCAAAATATAAATGAATAAATCTTAATTCCTGATTGTGAGAAACAGTATTCCGGAGCTTTATGTTATGTGTATATTGTTCTATAAAATACCACATTAACATTTCCAGGAAATGCATTAATGCATTCAGAGTTAAGCTGGACATTGTTAAACAATTTGTTTGCTAAAGAAGAGTAGCTGATTTTGAGAGCCACAGAGAAAAGAGTGGCTAACTTCTTCAGCATAGGGGTTATCTTTAGAGGTGTGGTGGTGTGC
This sequence comes from Balaeniceps rex, assembly GCA_013401315.1. NCBI lineage: Eukaryota > Metazoa > Chordata > Aves > Pelecaniformes > Balaenicipitidae > Balaeniceps > Balaeniceps rex. Next base: position 41,419 of record VYZW01048015.1, read on the forward strand.
ATTCCTTGGGCTCATCTTCTCTCTGTTGGAAGAGTGAAGATGCAACGTGTAATGGCTTTTGTGACTGGAACTCCTGTCTGCCCTGAAGAGAACCAACATCAACCCCTCTCAATGGTTTCAGTCATTGTTTCTGTGGCCAGCATGTATGCTAATGATGTAGAAGCAAAAATCGGGGAATCCAGTTAAAAGTACGCTGAGCTACCATTTTCCCTGCTGACATTGCTTTCATAGTGATAAATAAGACATTTCAAAAGCAAAAAATCTTATGTAGCAGGGGTGGTGCTGGATGGAGCGGTCTTAATTCCTTATAGAAGGACTGCGGATGAAGTGGTGACTTGATCTGCCTTCTAGAGGAGGAGAGCACTCCAAGGGGGGCATAATCACAGCAAGAAGGGAGCACTTGCTGCTGCAGCTGCACTGACCTGCTGCTCAAGCTGAGCCTGGATGGTTCAGCCAGCCTGTGGCCAGCTTGCAGACTCCCACCTTCCTTCAGGCACAGGCAGGTCTTTCTTAGCTGCCAGTTCCTTGAGGGACCGCATAGCTCTTCCTGTATCCTGCAGCTAAAATGTAGGGGAACCTGTCATGTTCCCCTGACAAAACCACACCTCAGCATGTAAACAGGGAGGGACCACAGTGCCCTGAGAAAGTGAGGTGGCTGCGGATGCTCAACAATTCACTAGAAATGGGAGCCCCCATGTCTGGGGGCTGACACTAGGTTGCTGACTAATTGTTTTGGCAGCAGCAACCTTCTCCCTTTTGCACAGGACCCTTTAGAGCAGAATAGGATTTGGTAGATGCAGGTAGGTGCAGATGTGCTGTGTAGCGCTTGTTCATCAAGTTGAAAGCAGTAGACTCGCTACTGTGCTGTTAATCTGTGTATGCACGTTATGTCTAATGCTTTTGAAATGGTCCGCACTAGGTATGTGCAGGCCAGCTGTGCTGTGCAGTCTCATGTGTGCCTGGTTATGCACCAGGGAGGAGCTATGGCATCCAGACACTAAGTATCTCTCCATCAGAGGCCGTGTAGCCTACAGTGACTGAAGTTTTGGGCATGACTTTGTTGCCAGCATAAGATTTGCCCTGACTGACTCCCAAAGGGCTTGTGTCCATCCCTGTGTAATCAAAAGGGAAATGACAACATTATGTAGTCATTTATAAATCACATTGATAGGTCACAGTTATAAATTTGGAAATATTTTCTTTTTTCTTCCCCATTTTAGGTGCAGATTTTATCACTATTATAGAGAGTGATGCCTCTAAACCATTCATTGGGAACAATGATCCAACGATGTGGCTAGGAGAAAGACTAGGATTTTACACAGATTTTGGTCCAAGCACAAGAGATCACACTTGGGGGTGAGTCATCTTTACGTGCACAGTGACAGTAAATAAATGTAAATACACTACCCAACACTAACTCCACTAGAACATGGGCAAAGAATAATTGGAATAATAATCACCATAATCACTTATTGGAGCTTGTCTTTAAGAACACGCTTTGATTCCTTAGCATTACAATGCAATGCAGATGAAGTTTTCTCGTTGTTAAAAATGATCAGGTTTTTGTTCCTGCCCCTGTAAGATACTTTGGCTTTGGTGATGCAGAGAATGGCATCCTGGCCCTTAATGTACAGATTTGGAAGTCTGGCATTCTAAGTACTATATCTGATTCTCTTTTCTCATTATTTTGGTTTGGGCTATGAGAACTTTAGATTTCAGACTTAAAAATGTGATAGCAGTTGGAAAATATAACTGCACCTAGAGTTATTAGAAATTTTGAATTCATTAAATCCAGCTTGGGCTATATAGTGGGAAATGGGCATAGAAAGGTGCATGTCTATTTGACCAGTTTTTTTGTGTCTGATTTTACTTTGATGCTTGACCAGCTATCAGTTGCATATCTTTGAATATATTTTCCCTCTGGAAAATAGTGGCTTATGATGTGGCTGTTTTCCAGGGGAATATGCAGATCTCTGTGGCAGATGGAACTTCCCAGTGATGTTGCAATGGCTATTTAATTTTTTGCCAGATATGAAGGGAATTTAGTATTTTCCTCTTCCAGAGCCTGTGTCTTTAAGTGATGCAGAATGGGGCAGAAAAGTAATTCTCTGAAATTTTCTTCATTAAATATTTTGAAAAACCTGATGCAAAATGTTTTTAAGGTTGACTCCAAACAGAAGCTGAAAGAATGAGAAATCTTCTGCTTTAAATTTGTATTTCTACCTGCTTCTACTGCTAATAAAATACATTTTAGCTACTGGTAGTATAAAATTCTGTTTTGACTGAGGGTGCAGATTTTGAAAGGCTCAGCGTAAGAATTCATATATATGGAATGGTATTTCTTAGAGTAGGAATGAATTTGATAATACATTTTTAGACATGTACTTGGGTAATATTTTAGAGGAAAACCTAAATTCAGAAAAATCCACTAGAGATGGTTTGTGTTCTGGTCTGATGGTTTGAGTTCAATGACCATTAATCTTCTGCTCACATTTATCTGCTTAGTTCACACTTGTGATGCTTGTGAACTACAAAATGTAACTGTTTCCCTCTTCTCATGTAGGATTATGGCGCTATCAAGGTATCCAATTGTAAAATCTACCCATCACCTCCTTCCGTCTCCAGAAGGAGAGATTGCACCTGCCATCTCCATGACTGTCAACTTCACAGGGAAACTGGTTGATTTTGTTGTTGCTCACTTTGGAAATGAAGAGTGTGTATTTTATTTATTGTTACATATGTCGTGCAAAGTCGGGTAATGTAATTTGTGAACTTCTGGGATTTCTTCTGTGCCCTTTAAAATCTGCTGCTGTAATACTGGTTCTAACAAGGCACATTGAAGGAAATACTATGACATGGCTACTGGTTTAAAATTTTGAAGTATTTTTTGAAAGGGACAAATGTGTCAAGCAAAACTCAGCTGAGCCTAATATCTGACTTAGTAGAGATAAAAAGATACAGTTCTGCAAAACCACAACAGGTAATAGGGCTACAGATATATCTCAGTGCACGATAGCATCCTTCTGACTTTCAGCATGTGGAATAGATCAGTTATATTCCACAATGAGTGCAGATAGTTACAGTTACAGATAGATAGCATTAATGGACAATTGATGTTTATTAAAATAAAAAGTAACAATTCTGAAACCTCCAAGAAAGGACAGAAGAGCAACAAAGCTGGTGAGGGGTCTGGAGAACAAGTCTTACGAGGAGTGGCTGAGGGACCTGGGGTTGTTTAGCCTGGAGAAGAGGAGGCTGAGGGGAGACCTTATTGCTCTCTACAACTACCTGAAAGGAGGTTGTAGCGAGATGGGTGTTGGTCCCTTCTCCCAAGTAGAAAGTGATAGGACAAGAGGAAATGGCCTCAAGTTGTGCCGGGGGAGGTTTAGATTGGATATTAGGAAAAATTTCTTCTCTGAAAGGGTAGTCAAGCATTGGAATGGGCTGCCCAGGGAAGTGGTGGAGTCCCCATCCCTGGAGGTATTTAAAAGATGTGTAGACCTGGCACTTAGAGACATGGTTTAGTGGTGGACTTGGCAGTGTTGGGTTTATGGTTGGACTGGATGATCTTAAAGGTCTTTTCCAGCCTAAACAATTCTAGGAATTCTGTTTAAAGTGTTGAAACAGCAACAAAAATATCCATTCAGTGTTCTGACTATATGAAACTGGAAATACGAAATCTAATCTCTGGATTCTGAAAGGAAGAATTATACCAATAACTCAAATATGTGATGAAAAAGATTTCAGTTCTTTATTTAAAACAATGTCTTGATTACTTGTGTGTAATGAATATTAATAAGGGATGGTTTTCTGATGCTCCATGTAGCTGTATTTTCTGTTTTATTTGCTGCAATATCTAGTATGTTTGTGGTTATGTAGTAAGATTTGGACTTTTTTTTATATTTGTTATAATTCATGGAGAGGCAAATTTATAGATGGGGTGCAGAATATAATACACAAAGAAGCTGCTTAGAAAGCAGTAGGAATTCTCATTATCCCATACTGAGCTTCCTCATTTCCTTCCCCTGTGTAGAAGCTGTGCTCCAAGCATGCAAATTGTTTATAGATTTCCCTTTTACTAAACACATATAGTTGTTAGAAACCACTCCCAACCTGAACTCTGGAAAGAATTTCATTCTCTGCCTCACACAGATGATTAGACTTGCCTCTCTGAGAAAGTTTGTCAAAGTAGAAGAAAATAGCACTGTATTCCCCCCTCACAGAGAGATGAGATAAAGATGAAGGAGAAAATAGGAGATGACACATGGGAAACGAGTGCAAATTAGATTGTGTTTTGAGGTGAATTAAATGGCACACACAACTGCTTGTTTTCCATCTTTTTTCATCTGCTCCTTAGGATGACATAAACTGTAGAATACTGGATAACTAGAGATTTTTTTAAAGACTGTTTTTAAAATGTGGGAATATAACAATGCCTGTGTCATTTAAAAAAACCTATCTTCTGGAGAGGTGTAAGTCTGGACAGAGCAGCTAGCTGAGCAGGCAACTTCACATATACCTAGGTTAGGCTTCTATTTAAATGATTGGGGTTTTTTGTCTCCTGTCTGTGTGCTCTTTCTCCCTAATGCATTTTCTTCAGTCAGAAGTACTGGTATTTAGAAAGCACAGCAGCATTTAAATTATTGTCTTCTTTTGGGATTACAGATTCCAAAATCAACTCCCTGTCTCAATGGTATTTGAAGTATACCAAACTACAGAAGAGAACATGCTTTGCACAACTGTTTGAAGTTATTTACATGAAGAATCACAGAAAGAGAACTGCCTTTACATTATGTTGTGATAAATCCAAGGACAGGGAATGGGATCCGACACAGTATTTTAGCAGGCTCCACTTACACTATCACTCTTGGTCATGTTGGAACTGTTGTGTAAATCTTGCTAAAGAGAGGCAGAATACCTGCCAAATATCATTAAGTAGTGTTAATGGGATGACGTAGCTCTTAAGTTATATTTCATAAATTATGTGACCCAAACTTTAAGACTACATTTACCATGATCTGTCCATCATAAAAGTTTTATTAGCATGTGAGCTCTTTGTTATGCACCACTCTGTGCTAGCACAATTAAATTTCAAGTGCAGGCAGAGACAAAGCCTCAGATAAGCAAAGCACTTACATTCACATTTCCGAGTGATGAGATCAGTATTAAAAAGAAAACGGTAATAGAAAAAGTTGTTCTTATAATGGTTAGAAAGAGAATCCTAATTACACCTACCATGACCATGTGGCTTTTATTGAACATAGTGATCATTTTGAATCAGTGAGCTTTCTGTGAACTTTCATACTCTCTAATACTGAGCAATAAAAAAGGTGTTAGATTTGTTTGTGGTTTACTGTGTTATAGCACAAAGATGCTGAGCTAAAATGTATATATGTTAAAGTCTTTTCCATTTCTTTCAGAGAGGACTTGGATAGAAAACTCCAGGCTATAGCTGTTTCAAACCTATTGAAGACTAGCTCTAAGCAAGTTGTATTTCTAGGATACATCACTTCAGCTCCTGGATCCAGAGATTATACTGAATTAATAGAAAATGGAAATGTCCAGGTAATGTAAAAATACTGCTTCCTTTAGCAGTTAGAGATAATATATATACAAAACATTCAGCTTAATATTTCAAATGGGTAACTTAGACATATAAGAAAATACATGCACATTTTCAAATACAGTCTTCAGCTACCTGACATGTTACAGAGAAAGTGGAGTTACACAGTGAAAGGACAAGAGGCAATGGACAGCAGTTGCCACATGGGAAATGTCAGTTAGATAGTAGAAGAAAAATAAATTAATAATCACAGTTAGGATTGTCAAGCATTAGAACAGGGACCCAGAGAAGTTGTGAAATCTCCATCCTTGGAGATATTCAAAAGTTGGTTGCATAAGGCCCTGAGCAACCTGCTTGAAGTTACTTTGAGCATGGGGTTGAGAGTAGGTGACCTCCAGATGTCCCTTCCAACCTCTAATTCTGTGATTCTTTTGTTTTAAAACTGAGTTCTGCAGTTTGGTTTTCTGTCAGGAGATGTCAAAAGTTGTCTGATTTGTCTGTGTCTAACGGTGGGTGTTTTCCTTTCTCCTTATTACAATGTTGTAGGCAAAACATTTTTCTGCGGCAGGTTTACATGTTGGCTCTGTTACTGATTTAAAGCCTACCTATAAGGAAAGCGTGCCTTATTTGTTTGACTTTTTACTTCTTCCTTTTACTCATAGGATATTGACAGTACAGATCATGACAGATGGTGTAGCTATATTATGTATCGTGGAGTAATAAGGTATGTTAAAGTGGATCATTTATTCATCGGTGTTAAATATCTTTATGACAGTTTTACACCCTTCTGTAGGTAATTGTGGAAGAGTCTTATATCCCTAAACAATTATGTATGGACAGTTAGATGTATCATGAAGTAATGTGAAACACTGATCTCAGGATGGATTGGCTTATTTCTGAATATAATTTACAAAGACAGCATTACAGGTTTCATCCTTCTGTGTCAAAACCCTTCAGATCTAATCTGCTTTGGTNTTCTGTGTCAAAACCCTTCAGATCTAATCTGCTTTGGTAACATAAAACTACTTTTTTGCAAAGCTCTGGCTTTGCAGCTTCATTCTAAAATGTGAAGGCTAAGCCCTAATTTGTATGTGAGACATAAGATACAAATTTTGAACTATGATTGTAGGGTATGTTGAAGCAAAATGCTGATCTAATCCAGGCAAGCTTCATGCTGGATTTAGTGGAAACTTTAACTGTGTAAGCTCATATTGAAGCGCTTTCCTCTGCTGGGACCTATACACTCCATATCTTTTAATACCAAGTTGCT
>VYZW01048016.1:0-18589 GCA_013401315.1 Balaeniceps rex
ACCCAAAGCATTCTATGATTCTATGATTCTATGAAACACAATTAAACAAGCATCAGTTAGCAGAACGTAAAAATAAATCTTTTTCTGGAGTTGTGAATCTTCACTGTTGACAAAATTACCATCCTTGATGTTGCCTTAACCAGTACCAAATCTGTTTTTGAACCTTTATCATTGCTTGGTAGATCTTGTATAGACTAACTGTGCCCAAATTTTTCAGTCTTTTTCCCAGTAATTTTACTAAGATTTACCCTTCCTTGCTTCCTTTCTTCCCCATGCTTACTCTGCTCCTTTTCCTTTTTCAGCTCTTCCATCCTAATTTCTCTGGTTCCCCCAACTGTCAAAGGCAGACACTGCTACCAGGGTCACATTTCTTTCACCAGTTCCCTGACTATAGCATACTGCTCTTCTTGTCATCCCTGGCTCTTCCATCAAACTGCCTGAACACATTTTTGTTTTCCTGGCTTTCAGGCATTGAACATAGTCAGTCTCACTGCCTCTATCGTTCACCCCCAAGATTTTGATCCATCAGTAACCCAGATGTCTCATCTTAATGCTCCCGGGCTGGCTTCCACACCCTTCATGTCCCACATGGATGCAGTCAAGGGACAGTGGAAAAGACATGGAGACAAGAGGAGCCGCCCAAGGCACAGTTCTGCTCCAGCATTCCAGCACCCCGGCATCCCAGGCTGACTTCCCCTCCCATTTCCTTCCTCCTTTTTTCTGGAAACTGGGGTGCTGGCCAGGGCTGCAGCATGCTAGGATCTGTTGTAATACAGAGCTTATGGACTGGGCAGCACATCTGGGTCACGCTGCTGTGGTACAGGTTTTCCCATTTCTCCTATGCTCCAGGCAGGTGAGTGTACTGATAAAAGCAGAAGGAGAGCACAGGTACCGCATGGGGCTCCTTCATCAAACCGAATGGCTTGCATGGTCTGTGAGTCCTCCTTAAACGCTTCGTCTGGCCCCAGCGCTTCTGTGCCAATGAGAAAAACATTGCCAAAGGGTCAGGTGCAGATGGGGAAATCAAAACCTATTCTGTCCAGTTATGCCTTTTTATTATGAAGGGTTGATAAATACATAAAAGATACCTTTCACACAGTAGAGGAAAACAAGCAAGAATTAAACCACAGCTGCAAAACTGACATTCCTTTGTATCTTCTACAATTAATAACAACTATTTTGTATCACTGGTGCTACTTTACCAGTGTGAATCACAGAAGAGCCTTAAGAAAAAAGATGGGGGAAAAAGAAGGGGATCATGGGACTGCACTTGATCAGATTTGTACTTTTTGGTATTTTTAGACACATCTGCAAACAGACAGAGAGCAGCTTTTAGGGCTCTACCTCATTCTGTCTGACTGAGATATACATGTTACAAAATCCCATAAAAATCAATAGTAAAACTTTCAGGCTGTAGTAGACAGCATTTCTATCAGCTCACAAATCTCATTTTCCAGTTGTCCAGCTGCTGGGAATGAGAAGACCTCCAAAGAGAACAGTATCTGTCAGGTTTAATCGCTTCCCTTAGCTGTTTTTGTGGAACTAACAGCATGGAACCAGTTAGCATAGCAGGACAAGCAGTAAAAAACATTTTTTTTTCAGGATGGTTAAAAAAGGTAAGGTGTCTTTCAGACATCACAGCCAGAGGGAGTTGCTGCCTGCGGGACCTACTCCAGTCATTAGGAAGCCAGGGGAATGACACTGCATGTGTATGTCAATGGAGACTGTGATTATGCCCTAAATATCCAAACACAGCATTTTTTTTTGCATGCTGAAGGGAAGCTGTGAATTGCACTGGAGAAACTTTACTGAGTTATTACAAAAGAGAGCTAGCAATAAGAAAAAGAATAGAAAATAGAAATAAGAACAGAAAAGAATTATGTTTATTTTACTTAATTCTTTTGTCAGCTGAAGAGCAAAAATAGATGTACTTACTGAAAAGGTTTTTTTGTGAACACTACAGTTAATACCAAAATACGCACTCCAAATGCAGTGACCTGTTTGCATTAAGGCATCTGAGTGTTATTTGGCGTGGAGTAGGAAAACTAGATCTCCTCTCTCTCCCAGCTAAACCAGAGTCAGACATTTAGGATCCTTTGGTTTACCTGGAAAGAGAAAAGCCAAGGTTAGGGCTGGCTGGATAACTCAGAGCCATTTCTGGAGGAAGGAAGGAAGCCCTAAGAAGGCAAGCTGTGGAGACCCTAACCATAAAGGTGGAGTTGTTGGGCTGGGAAAGGCAGGGTTAGAAAGACAACTCTAGGATGAAGGCTGGGAAGTTTTGACTCCACTCACTTTAGGGAACTTGTTACACTAAATAAGCTATAGTCCAAGAAAAGCAAAATGTTGTTTGGACAGGCTCTGGGTATAAGTAGATTATTTCTGAAGCTCAACAAGGAACATACTTGACTGTTCTCTGCCTGTGATGGCTCTTTGGCACCCAACTCAGTATTATTAAAACTTATGGAAAACCCCATATAATAGCTTACTTAGAGATGCAGGAGATGGTTAGTAATGATCAAACAGCTGTTTGCAGAGACCTGGAAATAATACAAGACTGAAGGAGACTGCCAAGGTCACTGAACCGCAGATCCCAGCAATTGCACCAGGTGATCCTCTTCTTAAGTGCTTTGTTTTAAGCCTAGTTACATTCGGGACTAATACACGTGTCGGCCATTCCTTTTTTATTGTCCCCTTCTGAGTTCCACGCAAAATTTAAATAAGGTACAACCGTTTACACAGATGACATACACTCAATTCTTATCTGTGTCATGATTTGACAGGCTAGGGTATTTTGTCTTGAAGTGTGTGGCATCAGCATTATATCTGAGGTGCTGGGAAGGGAAGAAACTTCTTGGGGAGTAGTAACCCACAGATGGCCTTTTGGCAACTTCTCTGGCATGAAATGGTGCAAGAAAGCACACTGAACTAGTCATGTCCTGGGTTGCAATTCCTAATTTTTTAGTTCATACCTGCCTTCCTAAGAGGGAGAAATCTGGTTTTAGGCAGTAAGGATTAGTATTTCAGGTAGGTATTTAATGATAAGAAAGTTGCTTTCCTCTGGTTCAGATCTCTGGATGTGTAAGTGTCACCGCAGCCCTATAATACTTAGTTACACAAATGAGTTTGAGACAGCACCTAGTGAAAAACCATGACTCAAAGGTGGAGATATCTCACTGTATTTTGACTCGCCTGACTGTCGCTATTTAATTTGAGGGTTTTTTTTTGCTTGAGTTTCCAAGGACTCCAAATTTCTGTTCCCAGAAAAGGCCTTGCAATCTGATAAATACAAGTGATTTGTTCCAGTACTGATCAGGCTACACATGCACATTTTGTTCTTTATGTTTCAACAATTAAGGCATTGTGGTAGGGCATGGCTCCTTGCCACACAGGAAAGAAAGAACAGAGAGAGCCCAGCGCTGCTGCAGCCATGCGGCTGAATGCTGCATCGGTTGGCACTTTCCGGACACTCTGGGGCATGTCACTGTGCCAGACTTCCATGCATATTGCACCATTAAATCCATAAATACTACCTACCGCTGGTGTACAAAGGCAAGTCATGAGTTTTTGACAGATTGAAGTGTGACAGGAGGAAATTGCATTGACTTCCTCATAACAAAATTTTTGTTTAAGGAATTATAAGCCTGTGAAATCTTCTGACGCTGCCATGCTCGCCACTGCTTCCAGTTGCTCTGCAGTCCCTCGTGGAGGACAGCAGGCTCCAAACCAGGAAGGTAGCTACATTCAGGGACTGCATTTACAACCAAAACTGGGAGAGAGGATTAGTCCCACAGACACTCTGCGACCATTCTTCACGGAGAATTTTTAGCAAGTATTTGGAGGATTTTCCTTCTTGGAGGGGATGACTTCAGTGACAGGAAGAGATTCATGGGGCTTTCCCAGGTAAATTCCTGACATGTAAACTCAACTTTTAAAACTCAGAAACTCTCAAGCTTTTTTTTTTTTTTTTTGGNAGTCTTGAGACTGAAAAATAAAAAAATCAACTCTCCAAACTGTGAGACTGAAACACCAAAAAAGCAATCACCAAGAACACTGAGATGCAGACCGTGATCATTTTCATTAAGTCTGTTCTTCATCTTTCCACCTCTCTATTTGTTCTCCTGGTGCTTACTCCACTTTCTCACTTTCCTCAAGCCAGGCATATTCCTGCCTCATAGAGAAGGAAAGAAAGGCTAAAAAGTGATGAAATGTCAGACCGGAATGAAAAGAAATGGAGAAAATGGAAAGACGATGAGCAGGAAAGCAAAAAAGTGCAGGAATTTGGTGTGTGTGTGTCCTATGTCCTGTGGACTTAGATCTCCCGTTCTCCAAGGTGCCTAGGACATGAGGATCTTCCTGGGCTGTTGGGTGTAGGTCCTGCTACTACTGTGCAATGCCTCCCTCAAAGTATTCAAGTGCTCTCTTTAAGTGGAGTTTGAGTTTTGTCCCTCACTATTCTGCAGGAAGGCATAGCAGCACTTCACAGGTTTGGTGCCTAGAAATCTCCTAGTTTCCAGGTCATGATTATAAATGGCTGGTTCCTATCTGTACATTCTTGTGACAATGCTGTCCTTTAGCTTCAGTAACTCCTTTCATGGCTATTATCATGTTGGTATCTCATAGCCATGAGTAATGAATTTACCCAGGTCTTGGTTTTGTTAATGATAACATGCAGTGGAAACATATCTTGTCAGCTTTAAACTTGTGTAGCTGAATAGGAGGAGTGACATTTAGGTACTAAGGGATGAGAGTTCTGTCATTGCTTTTGGAGTGAGACGTCTCAAAATAGACACAATGAGCTTAAAATACCATATGGCATCTTACAATTTTATGTCCTACTTTATTAAGGAACCCTCCACCTGAAAATGAGAATTTTTCTCTTCTTACTTTATTTGTATTTCCTCTTCCAATCTCAGGATTTCATGGACACTGTATCCCTTTCTTTGTGTCCATTTGTATTTCCTCTGTCCTTGCATCTGCAGTAGAGGACTCTATCGATGTGCCCTTTCAAAATCCCCCTACCAGTAACAACAGCAGCAGCAAGGCTAGAGATTAAGAAACAGCAAATACAGAGAAAAAGGAAGATGAAGAATTAATATAGTAGGAAGCAAGCCAAAAAGGTCTCTGCATGGATCATTAGGACACAGAAATGTATTAAACTCTCACAAAATAAAGTAACAAAAAAAACCTGAAAAAATGGCTCTGTACCCAAGAAAATGAAGGCTTTTTAGATTCTCAGTGTAAAAGGTGTGTACCCCATTGAGGTTTCCAGTTTTTCATTTAAAATACTGCATCAGATAGCAGTTGTACTCATTAAGAAATGCAAGCAGAGCTTGTGCCTAAAACCCCATGCTGTTGATGGTCAACAATTCATGAGGAACTCCACTCTTTTCTGATGCAGAATTGTATACTGAAGATCAAACCAAGCATTGGTTGAGAATGTGGACCATAAGGAACCCCAATATGTACTAAATAGGGTTTCTTGCTCCATCCCTTCACCTGCAATGAGGTGAAATTTTTAAACTGGGCCGTGACTTATATTGCATCACTCTGGGGGTGCCAGGGATGTTGCAATCTAGACACAAATGATGAGCACAGAACTCCTTTGGCCTCAGAGTCCATCACCAGTTCTCTGTTGTACCCCTGCCCCAATCCTTCTGGTTTAGGAATTTGTAATGAGAGATCAGAGTTAAGGACATCTTTGCATAAAATCCTGCATGGATATTGTCAGAGTGAGGAGTATAGAAATGATTATTACTTCAGGGTCTTTGAAGCTAGGTGGGTTTTTTGTTCTGCTTTTTTTTTCCTTTTTGACTGTTAAGCTTATTTCATAGATTTGAAAATACAGTCAGACTAGACTTTACTGAGTAAAAAATCGTTTTGACACCAATGGGATTTTTTTTTCCTTTGAATCAGTGCCTCAGAATTGGCCTGACATTAGGATCTGTGGAAATTCCAGATAACACACTTATCTGTCCTGCCCTCCTGACAGCTTTTTATACCATTTTCTCTTTCTGGGGGATCAGCAGTTTAACTTGGTAGGACACAGGGCTGGATTCTGCAAGATGTGCATAAACCACAGGGTATTAAAAAAAACCCCAAAACCAAAACAACCTAACTTCAAAAGCAGTCTCTATATCACCCAAACCAGTCACAAGAAGAAATCTTCTCTGGTATATTCTGAAACAGTGTTCATTTACCTTTCTGTGGAAAAGTTATATATCCTTCTTGACCAAAGCCTATCATTGCTAGGTTTCAAATTGTGAACTTAAATGGTGCAAAGTTTTCTCTCTCTGAATTCAAAGGAAGTATAAGATTACACAGATTTTGACTTCTGCTCTGACAGTGCCTTAAGAAACACTTTTAGGATTAAATATTACATAACAAAACCATCCCTGTCACCTGTCAGTGTAACACCCTCCGTAAGTGACATGCTGCTGACTTCTTTCCCAGAGGGAACCAAGTAGCCTATTTATTTAGAAATCTGTTATATGACTCAATCAGTGACTTTTCTGTATTGTTCTCTTGCCTATTCGTTAGTTCTAATTAGAAATAAAAGCCTGGAAGAGCAAACTGGCTCTGCTCAGTTAGTTTATTCATTACAAAAGTTAAGACAATAATGAATAAAGACATAAATTTCTGTCATTTCTAGAGACCCAAGGCACTTCATTGCTCCTAAGGGACACTGCTCTCTACAGCTGTTCAATAACCCAGACTCAGAGATCTCTTTCCTAATATGCTGAATACTCTCCACTTCCTATTACTTGGGGTAATTAAAGGTTGAAATAGCCCAAGTGATGAAAAACTTAGCGTGACTCGTGTGGCGAGGGCAGCAAAGCAGCACCTGATATCATCTCCCAACTCAGTTTGGTGCAGCGAGGGTTTAGCCTGGTGTCCGATGGGATCACCTCCTGAGCTGCTGTGCGCAGGCTGGCTGGAGAAGCAGCAGGGTCACAAGCCATGTCCTGTCCGGGGCACACAGCCATTTCCAACGACCACCCCGTATAACTCACCCCAGGGCTTGGGTGAGATTTGAATGCTGCCAGTAGAATATTCCCCACTTCTGCCTCCCAAACAGGCTTCTGGTCTCAGTTTGGTGCAAGTTTAACATAAATAAAAGAAGTTATCCAGGATCCTGACCTGCACTGCCAGTGTTTAGTCTAAATGTGGAAAGAAGGGGGTTCCTTCTGTGCATGTCCAGGGAATTAAAAGAAAGTAGGGCTGGAATATTGAAGGCTAACATGGGAAAGACAAATATAAGTATGAAAAATACACTGCATAGATCTGCCAATCTCTTACTTCAAACAAAAAGTTCAGCCAGATTCATTTTATACTGAGAAGTCATGAATTTAGGAGGGAAGAGGAAGTGCATTTATCAGTATGTCCCTTGTAACTAATTTATCTAGCTGAAAATAATCATAATGATGTAGTTGTTTGGTCTTGAAAGCCTGGATATCCGGAGAAGATTTCAACTTCAAGTAGTCTGAAAATTGCATATTCAGAACCAAGAGTGGTAGAAGAACAGTCCTCTTACATGAACCCCTATCAGTTACTGGATTAGAGTTTCCTTAAATCAGAAAAGTGAAATTTTATGCATTTTAAGTAAGTGCCATCTTAACTTTAATGTTAGCCACCTAAAACATTAAAAAGTACATCAGTCAGGTGGGCCATAGGGGTGACCATAATCACCAAATGTCTATTGGTGATCCAGTAGTCTTTTGTGGCTGCTAGCATATTTTTAAATAGTGTTTAATCAAAAATGGGTAGCCCCTGTACTCTCAGTGTAGACACTGCCCTTGACAGGAAATTATACCTGTTCAGACAGCAGGTAGAGCAAGGAGTACATATGTGTTCTGTTGAGTAGCTATAACAACAAAGAGGACAAAAAAAGCCCTAAACCAGAAATAAGTTGTCAGGGCAACCAATTAGTCTGCTTTTGGTTTGAGGACTTGCACAGAAAGCAATGCAAATGGACAGGCCTTGGGGAGGGTGGAAGACACCAGACTTCGCACCAGGATTGCTTTAGTGGGAGTACAGAGGCTAAAAACAAGGAGCTGCAAGTTAGAAGATACAAGTCATAAGTTTACAGAAATGTAGGCCCAAACTAACTAGCCTTCTTCTTTCAACATGGTGATAAATTGCTTCACAGTGACAAAGTTACATAAATTTGGGTAGAGTGTGTAATATTGAAATAAGGTACTCTAACTCAATGTATTTTTCAATAAAAAAAAATCTCCACAGTATTGTCAATATTGACTGTACTCCTTCACTGTAAGAAACCAGAAGAAGAGAGGGGACTAAACTACTGCTGTTTATATGAGCATGACTTTAATTGCCTTTTTACTAAATCTATGGAAAAGCTGAAGCGTCTGCAGAAGTTCAGGTAATTTCAAGTATTCCTGACCTGTGCTCGTTGGATAGTTTTCGATGGTGTCATGAGAACAAGCGTGGGGAATAATGTGAAACTAAGTAAATAAATGTGTTCTCCCTTTTTTGTACTTCTGAGAAATACCTTCACTCACCAAGTACAAGGAGCACTCCGGGAGCAGGAGGCTTCAGGGGAAATGTGCTGCTAATTCTGTCCTCTGGGACAGACGTGACTTAGGCAACACACACCTGCATTCCCTGTTTGGCACCTTTGCCAGCTGTGTTTGCTGACCCCCTGCTGCCAAACCAGCTGGGATAAACTTGGTGGCATCAGGCAAAACTTCACTCCTTCTTGTACAAACTGACCTGACGCCATAACATGGGGCATTTAGATAGCCATCACGTATGGGGGCTGGCAAAGAGAGACCATAAAGAAAAAAATTATTAACAATGTTACAGTTCTTTAAAAAAACACCAAGCAGATCTGCTTATTTTCTTCAGCCCTCAAGGAGGAATTGGTGCCTTCCACCTGCCCAAAAGCTTTCTGATGGTGGCAGGACCCTGGCTGGTTGCTCTCCTCTACATGCTGGAGGAGAAGGTTTCCTATGTATATGCTGTTTAGGGTGCACCTGTGGAGGTCCTGGTAGCATTCCTTCGAGATGCCCCATAGCCCTTCTTATTGTCAAGGTCTTCAGGTCATCAACCACTTCAGCGGGCATGGGAAGTGTGTTGGACATGTGCATGTCTGCCCACCCAGGGACAGAAGGACAGCTCGCTAGCTGCAGTCACATCCTTCAGCTACATCAGCCCTTGCTGTTTTGGGGCAGGGAGAGAAAGAGGAGATGAAAGTCAGAGACCTGTGGGTAAGACACATATTCCTGCTTTGCTGCAGAGACTGTGCAGGTGGTCCTGGTCCAGCCCACAACAAAGGCTCTGTCAGAAGGTGCACCCAGCCGGCAGCAGATTGAGGATGTGAATGGCAAAAAAGCACAAGGGGAAGAAGTATACCCATTAAGGAAATACTTATTTCAAATGGCTGGTCTTCTGAGATGGTTTATGGTACCTGATTTTTGAACATTTACACGAAAAGACAGGGCAGGGGAAGGACAAAAAGGGGGAATATTTTAATGCCAAGGCTTTTTGTGCACATAGATGAAAATCAGCCCTTACTGAGCTTTGAGCTCAGGATTTGAAAAAATATTGGTTGGTTGAGTTTTCCTGCTGGAAAAACCAGAACCTTGTGTTGCGCAGGAAGCCCTCCCCCACCTGCTGGCTTGGCAGGAGAGAGAGAGATGCACAGAACAACAACCACACAAGAGCATAAATACATTTCTGAAAAGGCTCTTGATTTAAAAAAAAAAAAAGGGTTGTACATTTCATCCACGTGACACTGACACATTCCGATTTGTATTATATGACACATACTTTGAGTATGTACAAGACTGATAAGCATATTAATGAGCCAAGCTTTGACACGAAAATATATTTGAAAGCTTGGATTTCTTTGACATAGAGTTCTTCTGTGCTGGAGACAATTAGTGCTGCCTGCTTTCCCCTTGTTCACAGAAGAATTTTTTCCTATACTATAAAGATTAGTCAGAACTCATAAAAACCCTGTTCAGTTAAATCCGACTAGTAAAGAATGGTACAGCACATGTCAAATACGAGACAGAGAGAAAATCAAAATATAAAGTGATTAATTTAAGGAATCCTTTGAAAATCAACTCTGCATTTTGTTTTGAGTATGAAATAGTTCATAATGAACATTGAATTTTATGACAATTTTTAATATTTTTGCTAGACTAAGAACTGTATCCAATGTTCACCTCCGAATAGGGATGAGCAAACCAGCTTGGAAAAAGATGTGTTTGCTGCTCCAAGCATTCTCTGAATGCTCATTTACAGGATGAAACCCAGACTCCATCCAGCCTGAGAATCTGAACTTCAGCATCCACGGGAGCTTCTGCTTTAGTTCCTGTATAAGCTAGATCCATGTCTCTTCTTTCATGGTGGCCCTCCCACTAAAGAGTGTGCTATGCTGCAATAAAGGTGGGTCTGCTGTCTGTAGTCTAGTTGGTGCTGCAGGGTGTGCTAAGTGTGTAAATATGTCTTTAGAGACTGAGATGGGGTAGTTCCAGCATCTATTGTCTCATCTGTAGTGGTGATGGAGGCACCCAACCTTTAGCATCATTTTTATCTATTGCAGCATTGTTGTGCGGTGTATCAAAGACAGAAGACTTCAAATATCTCATTCCATTATTATTATTTTTGCAACGCAGTCACTCCAAAGTTATTGTCATAGACTTTCTGGCTTGTTTCCTGCAGTGCAGACTGGAGGGGTCCACACTTGGGTTGTTGTGCAAACCCCAGACAGACTGTGACAGAAGACAAGCATATGTCAGAAACATTTCTGCAGGTCCAGCAGGAAGTAGGTGCCGCTAGCAGAAACTCTGTCGTAGAAAGCAGCAGCAAGCTGGGGAATCCAGTGGGAAGGTAAAGAGAACTGCTCTTTCTTAGTAACTTTAAATCAAGCTAGCCTAATATCTTTTGCATTTTTACAAGCATGAGCACCAGTTTAATTTGCTAGCAATACTGCTAAAATACGTAGTTAGTACTTATTAAACCATCCATCTCTTTATGGTGTGACATCGTTTTGTGTAATGGAGCAGCATCCTTTAGTCTGCCAAAACAGAGATTATATTAATCTATAATAAACTGAGGGGAGATATGGTTTCTTTTATCAGACTTGATTCTCCATACTTCAGAAACTTTGTTCGTAATTTGAATGTGCATAATGCCTTCCTCATTACATGGTGCAGCCATTTTTTTGGAAAATGAACAACCAGCAGCATTTGCTCACAGCTGAAGCATCCCATTAGCATTTTATATACTTACAGCTATTTTCAATTTCTATGGTGAGTTCTTCTTCCAGCTGCATGCTATGTATCTGCTTCTCAAAGGAAAACCCAAGGTCTACTGCTGAAGTTGGCATCAGCCCAGACTGATCCTTTTCCTTCCCTTGATGCACCCCTCTTTCATCTTCATAATGAATTCACTGGTGGATCCTTGCCTCTCTGAGTAATACAACAAAGTAAATGAAGCCAGGGCTAACCTGTGAACAAGGGAGGTCCCTCAGGTTCACTCTTCCCCACACGGGGCCCATCCCAGACCAAATGCAAGTCTCCAAGCTCTTCCTCCCCCAGTGGAGAGCAAATGAGCAGGCCACCCATGTGCACATCTCTCTGAACATCTCCCACCTCTTTAAAGCAGACTGAAATAAAATCCCACCTTAGGTCACTAATAGCTACAGTAATCTTTCAGGATTGCTTCTGCTTTTAAAGCAAACTGTAATGTAACCAGGAATTATGATAACATAGGGTCGCAGGACAGCACTGCTGGGAACAGCCTGGATCCTCCTCTCACCACCCCCTGCAAAAGGTACTGGGAGGGCTGCTGTTAGGTCCTCCTCAAAAGCCATCTCTTCCTCAGGCTTAACCAGCCCCATCCTTAACCCTCCCCACACAGCGCAAGTGCTGCAAACCTAACCACCTTGGGGTCCCCCCACTGAACTCAGTCCAGTTTATTGATGTCTTTTGTGTCATCACAGGTCCAAAACTGGACACTGTATCTAGAGGTGGTTCAGTGAGTGCTGAGTAGAGAGAGCTAATCCCTTCTCTCAACCTCCTTTCCTGCCACGGCACACTGCTGGCTTGTGTTGAGCTCACTGCCACCAGGACCCCAGAGCCTTCCTCACAGAGCTGCTCCCCAGTCAGTCTGTCCCTAGCCTACACCATTGCCAAGGGCCCTTCTTTTCCAGGTGCAGGAGTTTGCATTTGTCCTCAGTGAATTTCATAAGGTTCCTATCAGCCCATTCCTCCTTCCTGTCTAGATTTCTGAGTGGCATCCCTCCCCTTATGGGTATTGACAGTGCCCCCAGTCTGAGTTCATCTGCAGATTTGATGAGAGTGCACTCAATCACCCTTCCAGGTGATAAACCTGTTAAACAGGACAGGTCCCAGGATAGAATTCTGCAATTCTCCACTTGTAACCTGCCTCCAGGTAAAATATAACCTGTTACCTCCTACCATTTGAGCACAATCATCCAACTACCTTTTCACTCAGTTGTCTGCCCATCCAGACATTCATAGCCTAACTTGGATGCAAGGCCATTGTGGGAGACAGAGTTGAAAATCTTGCTAAAGTCAATGTAAATGACATTCACTGCTCTCGCCTCATCTGCAAGGCAATAGGGTTGCTCAGGCACGATTTATTGTCAGTAAATCCATGCTGGCTTTTCCCAGTCATCTTCTCCTTCGTGTGCCCAGAAATGTGTTCCAAAATTAAATAAGCTTACAATATAACAAGGAACTCTTTCTTCCACAAGAAGTAAATGTCTCTTTGTCTTTTCAATAAAGCCTTCTAGGAACACAGCCTGTCCATCAGGTGCTACGTGGGAAGCCCTGCTAGCAGTTCCAGCCACATCCTGATCCTTGAGCTTAATCTTCTAGCTTGGACTTTTGGACTTGCAACTTCTAGGTTGCAACTTTTCTGACTCTTTAAACCTCATCCCACAGGTTGTCTCCAGACTGAGCAGGAGATGCATGCTCTTGCATGCCTTCAGCATTTCTGCAAAATCCAGATCAAGGACTTGGCAGGAACAGCTATTGTCAGGTTTTCTTCTGTTGGGAACTAAAGTGCAGGATGGCAGATGGAGGCTGGAGCATGCCCAGTTCTTGCTCCAGCACAGGTCAGGCATAAGGTTAGTCAAGTTGGGTGCCATGACATGGACACTCACCCTTTGGACCCTTTGGAGTCCACCAATGTAGATATAGGTCCCGTAAAGCCAGATAGCTGAGGGAAGTCTGTAGTGGTGCCTGAGTGGGAGAGAAAATTCAGAGCAGCACTGTACCCCAGTGGAAAACCAGCAGCTCCACTTCTGGGCAGATATCAAGTCCATGCACAATGCATATAGTGTTTCTTTCCTGGGGACTGACAGAAAAATGTTGGTAGACACAAGCTTCATGTATTGTTAACTAGTCCTTGTCAGGTGAGAAGGTGGGACGTTTCAGATAAATGAAGTAAGATGAAATTTGACTTGGCCTGGGCACAGGGGTTAGCATTCAAATCCTGGCAAAACACGTAGCAAGCAGTGGTGGCACAACAGGTAGAAGAAATGTAGACATAAATCACTTCTGAAGTATGACACCTAACACATCAGCAGTGTGATCCACAGCTTCAGGAGAAGGGAAGAGCACCATCTACTGAATGACAAATTTTGCTTTTCTTACTCTTTCAGTAGAAGGTTGCTCATTCACAGACAAACCAGCAGTTACTGGGAAGTTATGGGTCACTGGGGAAGTTCACTTAATCTGCATTAACAATTGGCTGGATCACATCAGGGAGAGGAAAGGATTACATTCCTCTCAAACCTTTAAGCCCTTCCTAGAACTCTGATATTCACAATAGCCATAAATAATGTCTGAATCCTTTCTTCACCCTGCTGTCTATTAACTACATGTTTATCTAGCTAACCTAACTCATTAAACTTTAAAAATAGTTTAAAATAAAAACAAAGGCAAAAGAGGATTTAGTTAAAGATTAATCAATGATCCTATTAATGTAATAGATTGTGAGTCAGCCAGGAAATCACTCATTTGGATTGACCTTCTCTTTCCTACTATTGTAATAGTGTGCTCTTCCCCCTGTCCCCAGTCCCTTTCTCTCCACTTAGATATGCTCTTAGAATAAAATAAGCCTCATATTTATATTTCTAGACTTTTTTTGGTCATGGTCTTATTGATGTTATTTCTTATGTTGGCTTTTTAAAGCACTTGCTAAATTTGCTTGTAATATGAGGCTACAGTAATCTACTGTCCTCCTACACTGCAGTCTGTTGAAGCCTACACCACATAAAGACTCCTTTGCTGTCATGGGGTGGGAACTGTGCACTGAGGCTCCTAAAATAGATTCAAAGGGAAAAGAAGAGCTACAAAGAAAAATGGGAAGACACTCGGAGAGCTCAGTTCTCATCTCAGGTCACACTGCATGTTCACATCACCATGTCTATTGACAAAATTGCCCCTTTACAAGGAAACTCGAAGTCATCTCACCATTTTGATTCAGTTTTTGAAAGATCTAAACTTCTTGAAGATTCACTTCTAAACCTTAGCCAGCTCACCAAGCTGGCTCACCAGCTTTATCAGCTCTGGGAAAAGGAATAATAGGTCTTGAGCCAGAGATGCAGTCATTTTATTTAAAAAATCTGGCCTGCATGTATTACTTACATGGTGGAAAGTGCCAATCTCCACAACACAACCATTGCCAAAGACAGTATAATCACATTGAAAGCCCCACCTCCATGCTTCCTTAGCTTCTGGTACTTCACTAAACGTTTTGCCAAAATTACATCGCGACTTCTGATTCATTCATGCTATTATCCAAATGAAATCAATACATGACATGCTAACATTATTTTTCTTCTTTTACTTGGAAGTCATTTTTAAATTATACTAAAGATTTCCCAAACAGATGGTTTTGTTAGCTTTGCATTATAAAACATACCAGGAGCAAACAGTAGAATCACATCAAAGTTCTACCTTTCAGAAATAAAATTCATGCAATTTTTTAAAAAGTACAGAAACACATCAGGTTAAGTTTTATAGACAAACCAGGAACAAAGCCTCACCAGCTGGTCAGTTCAAGGATGGATAGTAAATGGATTTCCCATTTCACAAAGATTGCCACAAAATGAGAACACAAGTCTGACCAGAGGTAGAACAAACTCCAAGCAATCAAAATTTCCCAATAAATTAATTTTTAAAAAACTAAGGTTATCTCTGATTTTGTTTTGGTTTTAACAAAATATTCCATTTTTATTTTGTCTAACAAGTACACAACATTTTAAAAACTGTAACAAAAACTCATTTTGAAAGGAAAAAATAAATTGATGGTGAATCATTTCTATTCTTTTTGTTGAAATCAATACAGTGCAAAATACTTTTGAGAAATTATCAACTTCTGACAGAGAAGCAACCTTCATCAGAACTGTCTGACTGCAATTGGCTGTGATCTCCCTGCTCATGTCCTGCTGGGTACCATGTGTTTCTACAGCCCATCTTACACACAGCAACTCTACTGTCAAGGTGACAGCAAATGTGCACTGACTACCAGGGAAAGTCCTTGTGTGGACAAGCTATCTGAGGTGATGCACAAAACTCGTCCTTGCTTACAAACTGCTGCTGATGGCTCTAATGTCGCATGTTGCTCTAGGTCGATTGACACAATTACTCTCTACAGCATGGCACATTGTCTGCAGGATCTCGGGACACAGCGAACCCCTGCAATTGTAGGTGCCTTTGGGCACTGGTAACACCTGGTCTCTCTGGCTCTCAGCTTAGCACATACCATTTTATTTTTGAAAGATTGAAGTATCAGGTCATGCCTCTGAGCTCCTTGGAGGGAAACTGAATGATCTTTATGGGTTGTGATCTGCAGAAGGTCATGATGCAGATGTAGACACCCCTCCTGACATGGCCTTCTGTAAAATTGATGAACTACATTAAAAGCAGCAGTTCGCCACAGAAATATTTAATGTGACAGTGAAGAGAGGGGGTTTGGGCTTGGTTTTTTTCAGTGACAAAATACAGAGGCAAAATAATGTATTACCTATGCTTTGCAACCTATGATGCTCTGTGCTTAGGTTTCATGGCACCACATATGCAACCTTTGGTAGAAACAGTGAATACCAGCCTGCAGTTTCTTGCATGTTAATCTCCAGGGAACAGTAGTAGATACAAGCCATTGAACTGCAGGCTGGAGAGTTCCAGTTCATGAGATTTCACTCTGGAATAGACTAGGCTTGTGGAAGTGTGATGAACTTCTCTGGGAGGTGCAGGTGCAGACCCAGCAACTCCTGCTGGATCCTCAGAAAAGGGTCAAAAGGTATTTTTGGAGGCTAAGTGCAGAAGAAGACAATGTTTGTTTTCTCAACTTTCCCTTCCTTCGGAAGTTCTTCAGTGGCCTTTACTTTCTCAGGCTCAGCTACAGTCTTCTGCTCACAAAATCCCCAAAGCTTCAAAGTCTTCATGCTTTATAAACCCTTGGTAGTCACAGAAGTGGCAAATGGTGGGTGTCAGATTGGCAATTCTGTAGTATTTTTGTCTGAATGTACTTGTGGTTCTGTTTTCTTCCCTAATTTTGCACCATTGCCTGGCTGAATGCCTAGAACTGAGTCCACAAGGGCTGTAAAAAGATGGAGAAGAACAAGAAATAAAAAGAAGAATAAGGAAATTTGGTCTCAGGTCAAGAGCTTCAAAGGTGTTAAGATAACAATAGTTGGCTCTATCCAGGCTAGGACAGAATACACTACCCGAGGGTAATTCCAGGATCAAAGGAGACCTAAAACTTCTAAGAGCTGAGAGAGCACCAAGGATGCATCAATGAAAACACTGACAGATGAGGGAAGATCAGCACAAGGGAAGGGGAGCACCCTGTGGCAATGAAGCCTGCTCCTTGCAGATGGGATGGGCATGTTACACTTAAGGAGATATATCTAACTTTATATGAGGGCTCTATATGTCTTGGACTCCTGGAAGAGCATTGTATTCTTCCTTTGGAAAGACCTCTGAGTCACTTTACCTTTAACCATTTCCTTAGCCATGCTGAACTCTTGTTGGTATTACTGGTGAACCTCCTGGCTAGAAATGACACCCAGCTCCTGATCTGGGACTTGGCAAGTCAGTTCCACCTCAGAGAAGGTAAAGGCCCAAGGCCTTGGTGCTTTCACTCAGAGAACGTGGACAGACACTTGTGATATTCTGGTTTCCACAGTACAGGAAAGGAGTGTGATTAGCTTTGTGCTGTTGAAGCTGACCTTTCTGTGTTGGCATCTGCACCAACTTTCTTCACTTGTGGGAAGCTACTTTCAGACCTCTCCCCTGCAAACTCAGTCATTTTGTAGTCTTCTGGACACCCGCAAGGTGCCCCCATGCTCTCCACCCTCACAGGAAACTTCAGGTGAGTAAAACTCCTGACTACATGGTGGGATAGAGATAGCAACTTCAGCACAGGGAGACCTGAAACACACCGGAGTACAAGAGGAGAATAGAAATGAACTCTACAAATTGGAGATACTTTCTACAAAAACAAAACCAACTGCAATTTAACAAGTGAAAAATTCTACACAAGAAAACAATTGCCCAAGTACAGAGCAGGAGACATTGGCTAGCAGCTGCCCTGCAGAAAACACAACATCCTAGAATTGATCACAGCCTGACCGCAAGTTAAGAAATAATGATCATCTTGAAGAAAAAAAAGGAACATGATCCCAGGATGTAAAAAAGGGAGTATCCATTATATTATAGTAATACACAATTCCTTTGATTTACTCAGTACTGGTGAGACCCAACTGCAGAACCAAGTCCAGTTTTGGTACTTCAGGAAAGCCACTGAACAATGGGAGAAAGACTGCCAAAGTGCTGGCAGCTGGGACCCATTCGTGTCTCACGTTCTGCAGAGCTTGCAAGTGAGATGAAGACATGACTTAATGAGACAGCAGGGAGCTGAATCTAAAGTGACAACAGTTAACACAAGTGATCACAGAAAGACTATTTTCCTTCTAGGGAAGAAAAAATATTCTTCATGAGGAAAAGATCCTTAAATACCCTGTTATGTTTTGAGGAGTCTCTGAAAGATGTAGATCTTAAGGAGGGTATTAGGTGCAAAAGGGATAGCAGTTAGCTGGTAAAGAAATGTGGCTTCTCCATGAATGCATCTCAGCAGTATTGCAAAGCAGGAAGAGTAGGTTGTGTTCAGCCAGCAAATCCATCCTTAGAGCAAGCTTTTGTTGTCTTCAAATATTATGTGTAAGCCCTGTGCACAGCTTGCACAAGACTATGCATTATGAATAATAAAGGAAGCTTGAACCTTAACTATTTTTTATGACATACAATTTGCAGATATACCACTGTGTTTTACTGGACATCAGAAAAGAGAAATCAGCGTGAAATTCCAGGTTTGAAACTTGTTAGCTGAGATATACAATATATCAAATAAGATTTAAATGTTAATTTCTAACTTTATGAAGGGGTAAAGTATGAAATGACATTGCTCTGCAGTACTGTATGGTATCTAGTGTCCTTCTGTACTGGGAGAGGAAAAATCTTTCAGCCTTGGAGGACAGAAGGACGTTTTTCCTAGGAGAAGTGCTATGGTTGTTCCTTTTAAC